>PVKY010009648.1:0-13192 GCA_004027775.1 Bradypus variegatus
CTAGAGGCCCTTGAAAGTCCCTTCGGGCCCCGGTACCCCGTAATTCACCAAAGCAAGCCTTCATTCCTCAAAGAAGTTCATGAACCAGTCCTTCCCTTGTCTGTTTGTATTCCTCCCAGTTCCCCCCCAAAGCACAAGAGCTACCTGCACCGCCTGTCATCTCATACTTCCAAAGGGAAAGCAGCCCACTGGGGAGGAGAGGCTCCATTTCCCAGGGGGTTAGTTGGGCTTCCAGAGTGGGAAAGCCAGCACCATGCTCTGCGTGTCCCACCTCTGGAGCTCCCAGCCTTAACCTCTTGCCCCTCTCAGCTACTGCAGGGCCAGCCACACACTCCCTGCGTGGCCTCACATCTGGCAGCCCTGAGAGGCATCCCACCTGCCCATCGCCCTAGCAGCAGAACCAGATGGAAACCTTGGCCTGGTGGCCCTTTCAGGTCAGGTCTCCCAAGATGACATCACAGGCCCCACCTGGGTCCTGGTGAGCACGGGAGAAGGAGCCTCAGGCCACAGCAATCATCTGGGAGCTTTGGCTGCAAAAAAGGAACTCCAGGGACGCAAATCTCCCTAGGGTGGCTGATGTGGCAGAGATCAACAGGACCAAGGTGTGGTAGCTGCTGGCCTGTGCCCTGCTGTGCCGGCACGGAGTAGGGAGCTCCAATCACAGAGTATAAGGGCAGGGCATAGCTGCCTTCCATTTTCCCTAGAGCTAGAAAAGGGGGAATGAAACAAAGTCCCACAAAAAGCAAGCGGAATCTTTGGGAGCAGAACCCAAGGGTTCAGGGTCCAGAGTCCAGGCCCACTCCAGGCTGCTGCAAGGGATGGCTTTGTTTGTTTGTTTTATGTCAGGGAAGTAGCCCCAACACTTGCAGCTTGGATTGGGCAAATTAAGGGAAATGGGTAAAAACAACTTAAAAAAAAATACGCTCTTTTGAATTCTGGAAACAAGTCCTACCAGGAGGGAGGGCTCCGGGTGGAAAGCAGGAGGTTTCCCAGGAATTGTAGTGCTGGCTTGCCAAGTGTGGACCCCATAAAGGGAAAGGGCAGGGATTGTGGGGGGGGTGTCTTAATTGCCCCTCGTTAGGCTTCTGCGAAGAGGCCCACCCAAGCCAGCCCTTGGCTGCCCCAGACGACGCTGAGGCCTCCCTCCTAACCTGCAAAAGCCGCGAGGGATCTCAAGTCCTTCGGCCCGGTAGCCCCCAGAACCCCCACCTCCACCCCCGCACCACTTCCAGTCGTCCGGGCGAGGGGGGCTGGGGGTCAATGTCGTCCAAGTAATTTCTCTGCGAACACAAGATGGCATTCTTAAATAAATGCAACCCTGCGCAGCTTTTAATCTTACACATCATTAAATTCCTAATTTACACATTATGTTTTCGTGGGCCAACCCATAACTCATTAGTGTTGAACTCTCGAGGTATAAGCACGACGGGGAGCGGGGCGCTGTCACCTGCCTGGGTTAACAGTTCCTGCCGCGGGGGCAAGGAACAAGGCACAGGAGGGGCGCTGGGGCACCGGTGGGGCCGAGACTCGGGGGGCGGGCGAGCCCCGGGTGCCACGCCCGCTGCGCTGCCGCCGGGAGAAGACCCGGGCCTCGCGCGGACGGACACACACACACACACACACACACACACACACACACACTCGGGGTGGCCACACACACACACACACACACACACACACACACTCGGGGTGGCCACACAGGGCTCCGAACGCGCAGGCCTCCTTGGCAGACATTGTCCCGTGGGAGGATTTCAAACAAGCCGTGAAAGCCAGAAACTACACGGGTTACAAACTCCGGAATCCCTGGCCGGCCCCAGGCCCCCCTCCCCCTCTGCTCGTCCGGGGGGCAGAAGCCCACCAAAGGGCAAAACGCCCAAGCCGACTACACGGAGAGACCCCTCCGGGCGCGGGGAACTGCCCCGAAGCCGGAAGTCCCGCCTCCCTTGCGATCCGAGAACCCACGGACGAGCGCCACGCCACCGACCTCGGCCATGCCGAGTTACAGTGACCCAGGGCAGCCCGAAGTGCGCGGGCTTCGAGGCCTGCCTCGGCCGGGGCGAGGGTGGAGCCTCGTAGACTACCCGCCTCTCTAGGAAAGGGGGCGGTGGGGTTAGCCCGGCGCAGCTGCCAGCCCCTGGCCCCGGCTAGGGTGCACCCAAAGGGAAGTTGGAGACTGTGTCTGGCTGGGCCCGGGCGCCAAGGGAAGAAGCCCGCATGCAGGGGGGAAAAGCCGCAGGCAGAGCGCAGAGGACTGCTGTCCAGGCCGCGAGACCTAAGACTGGCCTGGCCGTGCGTCTTCATTGCCAAAAACCAGCTCCGCGCAGCAGGCGAAGTGGGAGGGGGAAGGCTGGGCGAGCGCCCCGCCCTCGCCGCCCGCGGTCACAGGGGCAATTACACTTCTCGCTGCAGACGGTTACCAGCTCGCCCGCGCATCTCTCTCCCGGCTCTCCTCCCCTTCCCTCCCCTCCCCTCCCCTCCTCCGCGGAACTGCCGGCTCCATCTTAGCGAGCGCGCCGGGGAAGCGCGGCGGAGGCCAGCTGCCTCTGGGGACCTGCCGAGGCTCCTCGCGCGCGGAGCGCCTCCCCACATCCCCGCCCCAGGTCGCCGGAGCGCGCCCGCCGCAGCGCGTCCCACGCGCGCCCCAGCTCAGGAAGCGGCTTGCGCGGTCCCGAAAGGGCGGCAGGATCTTTCGTCCCGCACCGCAAGACACTCGCAGCAGCGCTTCGCTTCGCCATCCGGCCCCCAGCCAACGCAGCCACCGTGGCGCCCCCAGTTTTCCCGGTCTCTGCCGTGTCACGCCGGCGTACTTTCCTACCCCCAACTCGACGTCCAGACCCCAGGCCTGAAACCTCGGAGGCCTTTGCGCAGCCCGGTGGTCCTATGTTGCAAGCTGCCCCATCCCCAGCCTCCCCGCCCCCTAGGGTTTATACTACTCTGGAAGGTGTCTTTGAAGTTGTGAATGAAAACTCGGGTTTTGGATTAAGGGCTTCATTTCCAACTAGCTGCGTGATCTGAGACAAGTTTCTTAACCTCCGTTTCCTTACCTGCAAAACGGTAGAAAAACGGGGCTTGCATAAACGCGGCTGTGAGGTTTAATGATATGTGTCTATGTAAAATGTTTGGCGGTTAGCTTATTACCATATGGCCAGAATTGTGGCGGCATTAAAAGAGAGGTGGCCCTTTTCTGGCCAGGGGTAAACCGCGCAGGGACCTGGACCGCGTCTCACAAACCGAGAGCCCGAGCCCACGGCTATAGGCCTGAAGGGAGGGCAGAGGAGGCGAGGGGCAGTCAGCCGAGCGAATCGCTCAGCATTCTGCCTTTGCAAATGAATAAAGCTCTGTCTACGGCTTCCGCCCTTCAAGCGCTAGGGCTGCAATGCCTGAGGCTCAAACCTGGCGCGGCGGTAAATTTAGCCTGAAGGCAGCGCCTCCTAAGGGGCGGGGATGTCTCTTTGGAGGAAGGAATGGAAGAAAATGGAGTTGCCTTTAGGTTGAGGAATCAGGTTGAGGAAACGTTCGGGACCGCTGGCGTGCCACCGACGAGAAATCGGACGCAAAAGAAGTCTCCCCAGAAACTGGGCCACCGTGGGAGCCGTGCGAGACAGACTCCCCATCTGGGAAGGACTGCCTACGGGTAATTGGGTTTGCTCGAGTTGCCTCTATAATTAATAAGTGATTTGACTTGGAGATTGGAAATAGTCGTTGAAAGGAAGCCGCAGGCGTAGGGGCGCGAGGCCCGGGAGCCTCCCTCCGAAATCCCATGACCGCGGAGGACGGTTTGAGGAGCACGACGAGTGTGATAATATTGGCATCTAACCTTCTGGTGTTTGAGAAATTCGTTGCTTAGCTACTTTGGATAGGCCATTATTTTGCAAACTGGAAACATTTGCAAGTGGCGATATTTTGCTCCTGCCTGACGCAAGGGCTGCAAACCTACCCCGGCTCTGCTGAACTCTTCGAAATATATATGCATAAATTGTTCCTAATGAGACCATCTGTTTTTTATGGCCCCTCTGGAAGCAGGAGGAACCCGAAGACTGCTCTGTCTTGCAGAAATCTGTGGCCAGGCCAGCCTGGGAAATAAATAGGGGAGATTAGAGTGGTGTGCGTGATTTAACAATACGCAGGCGCTAGGATTCCCAGGGGTGCGGGCCATTTAGGGTGACTCCGGGTTGATTGGGGTATAGGGGTTCCAGCCAGTGGGCCTTCTAGGAGGCCCAGGGGGTGTGCGGCCTTTCAAAGCACATGCGAAGCCTCGGTTTTCCATGTCTGGAACATCGCCAGACACAACGCGAAACCCCGGCGCCCGCCGCTGCTCGCGGGGCCCAGAACAAGTGCTCGGCGGTGGTGGCCCCAGGCATGCCCCTTAGCCAGGGTCTGGCTCCTGCGGAGGTGAAGGAAGCGGGGACTGGGGTGCAAAGCCTGAGGATGCACCTCATTCCACCCCAGCCCCGAGTCGGAACTTGGCGCTCACCCGGCTCGCTCCTGGGTGAGCTCCTGCCCGGCGCGCGTCTGGCAGGCCCAGAGGCGCGGCCTGAGCCCGCATCGAGGGTGGCGGGGCAAACGCTTTTCCCATTACCCGGTTGCTGTTAATTGGGGCAGTGCAAAAGATGTAGTGCCTGCCCCCTTTGCGACGGGAGAGGAGGGGGTCAGAAGTGGGTAAGTGGGGGCTGCTTAATAATAGAGGGGCTGCCCTGGGGAGCCTCAGATATCGGTAACCCCCATGATTAATTCATAACTCTCCACTGCGCCTGGCACCGTCTCGGGTCTTTAATCGGTTCTGAATGTCAGCGAGGCTTCCCCGACAGGCTGAGCGCTGCCTTTTGAATGTGTTGAAAGTCGCTGCGCGCACACCAGGAGACAAAGTTGCCATCTGCTCTGGGGACCACGGCAACTGGGCGCTGGGAGGGGCCTTCCTCCCGCGGCTCCGGCTGCCCGGAGCGGCCTCCTCCCAGCCGGCTCCAATCCTGTCCCAAAGCCAGCACTGTCTCCTGCAATCCCACCCTCCACCCCCGCCCCGGGCTCACGAATGATGGAAACTCCGGCTCGCTGCGAAGAAGAGCGCAGCGCGGGGCGCGCAAGGAGCCTCGCGGTCACCCAAACCGAGGCCTATGCTAATGAGATTATGAGTCCGGGTTGCTTGTGTGAGCGGACGCGGAGGGGGGTGGTGGAGGTGGGGGGTGGAGACGAGGATGACTTAGGCGGGAGGAGGGGGAAGCCCCGGGAGAACAAAGCTCCGGGCCATCGGCCTCCAAAGAGTCTCAGAAGTGACCGCCACTGGCTCGTGCACAGGCGGAAGCGGGGGAGGGGAGAGGCCGGGCCTAAAGCGCCCTCGCCGGTTTAGAGAACCGAAAGAAGGCACTGGGGGTGGGGAAAAGCTCAACCCGTTGCTAAAGGTTCGCCCTTTGGCTATTTTTAAAGAAAATGGATCTCAGGAAGAAAAGGGGGGGGCACGGACACCACGTCCCAGAGCGGTAAGCGGGCTCCCCTCGGCTTTCTGGGAGAAGCCCCTCTGCCCCCATCCCCCCACCTCTTCCAGCAGAGGGTGTGCAGTGACCCACCTCTCCTCTTGGGAAGGGAAAGGGAGGGGGAGGGAGCCCCAGGGGGCCGACCGGGCCCCAGAGCCGGCCGGGGGTCTCGCCCTGCCCGCCTGCGCCTCCGCGCTCCCGGGCTCTGCGCGTCGCCTCTCGCGGCAGCGCCGCTCCTCCTGACTGTAATTCCACACTCCCGCGAGCGCTGGGGCTGCGGAATCGTTTGAGGGAGTTGGAACTGCATCAGATGAGTACATCGGGAGGTGAGTGCGGATGGGAAATCGCCCAAACTTTTAGTTGTGCGACCCCCTCCCCCGCTACACACACATAATTTACCCTCTCCCCTTCCCAGCCGCCACCTCCCCCACCCACTCGATTCTTCAAGGTTTGCAGCCCAGTCCTGTCATATGGTTTTGTTTCTGTGCTGCTGCTTTTTTTTCAGAAACGAAAATTGGACACGTGAAGAATTAGCCCGGCTGGAGAAGCGCTGGATGTAGATGGAAACAATGGTTCCCAGCACCGAAGCTGAGGCAGCACCTTCCCGGGATTCAACCCCCCACCCCCACCCCACCCCCGCCCTAGGTGGGCCTGGGATGCTGGTTTTGAGGTCATGGTTGCCTGGGGTCTCTTAGGTCTTAGAACAGTCCTGTCTCAAAGATGCCACCCCAAATAATAATGTTTAAAACCGAACGGGGGCCCAAGAGGCTCTTCTGTCCTTTGGCAGTTCTCCACCGTACCCTTCCTAAGCTGCTTGGAGCACCCCCTCCTTTCAAAAGAGCTGTCCTCAGGTGCCTGGGCCTCCGTAAGGGCAGCTTCCTTTAGTACTCGTCTTCTCTTGAGGCCCCAGACAGCCTGCAGTGACAGCAGCCGCAGCTCCCCCAGGCAGCTGCTCTCTCCAAGCGGTCTGTGCATCTCATCCGGGCACACACACACACACCACAGAAGCTCTCTCGCCTCCCCAAGCTGGTTTCCTCTTACAGGCTCCCATCAGAGCTGCTGGAGCCAAGGCAATGCCTGCAGCTCCTGGTGCAGCTCTGGGTCTCCCCGCAGCGCTGCGAGCTGTGAATCTGCCCTCGCTTCCCTTCCTGCAAAGGTCAAGCCGCCTCCTTCTCCCGCATGGCCACAGTTCAGATGTGGCCAGCCAAGATCCAAAGGGCAGCGCGGCTATGGGGATGGGGTGGGCATGCACACAGGGGAGAAGCCCCCCACTCCACCCCAAGCCAAGGGGCAGCGACCACGGGGCGTGGGATTCAGGAAGGGAAACACTGCAGACAGACCCCCAGAAAGCAGTTCAGGATGTGCAGCCAGAGACTCCGGAGGGAGGGAAAGCCAAGAAATGACTGTTAGGCCTCAAGTCCAGAAAACAAGGCCCATTCCCCCAGGGGAAGGGTCTTGGTGTCTGCACTGTGTCCTGTGGCGTTCCTAGGACCCATGAACATCTCCTGGAGAAGCTGCACTTCGCTCCAAGCTGGAGTCAGAAAAAAGCAAACTGGCGCTAAGGCTCGGAATGCGACAGCTGCAGGAGATCAAGTCAGCTGCGGTGCACCCCAAAGAGGGGGTGGGGACCCCAGAGAGGCCTTCCTGCCACCCCAACCCCACAGAGGCTCTGCAGGCAGCAGTGGGGAGGACTGTGACATCTCTGGAGAAAAATGAAATAAGACGCCATTGAATTTGTTTCCTCTAAACATTGCTAGTCCTCCCACCCCTACCCCATTTTTTGTTCTCTGAACTGTACCTAAAAACTAAGGAGAGAAAACTCGTTAACTTTTGTTTGGTTTAACATTGCCAGCTTCAAGTCAACCGTGGGCCCCCCGAAGGTTTTGTAAAATATTTAATCTAGCTCAGACAATTTCCTGAAGTCCCTAACCGGACCACCCCACTTACTGAGTGGCTGCCAAAAAGCAGGCTCCACTGCAGGCTGCCAACCAGAGGCCTTCGGGTGACCTCCACTCAGGAGCAGAGACAAGGCCCTGCGGAGGCCAGACAAGCCAAGGTCTTGGTAAGCCTGGAGGTCCAAAACGTGAGGAAGAGGCCCAGACCGGAGGTCAAGCCACTTTTCCAACAGTTTGCTGCCCCTCCACCTTCCCAGGCCCTCACCCTCCACCAGCTCTGTAAAATGGGCCTGAGGATGTCTCACCTCCCTCGGGGTGCTATGGATTTTGAAGGATGGGCTCCACGGGAGGCGGTGCCCACCCACCCCCCAGCGCCCTCCACTTTCGCCCCCTCGAGGCAATCTCATAGAACCTAACCAAGCGGGAGTGGGATCCTTCGACGGCACCAAGCCTCGGCCTCTATCAAACGTGAGGCTCACGGGGACAACGCCTACTCTGCCCAGTTTCCATTCCCGCCTCCGGAATAACGAGCCGAAAACATGTGTACTGTAAATAAAGCCTGTCTAAATAAAGTACTCGGGTAAAGGCTGCCGAGAAAACATTCGGCATCGCTCCGTGCTCAGCGTGAGTCAGCTTCCCAGTCCCCGGGGGAACAATGGGGACCCTGCCAAGGGTCCCCTCTTGTCGAGCCCTGGGTCTGTTTAGGTGGCGGCAGCACCAGGACGCTGGGGCCGTCGTTCCCGAGGTTTGGGAGGGGGAGGGCGCCCAGGGTTGCGGGTCCAGCCACGAGATTTGCGCCACCAGCAATCCCTCTGCCCGCAGCTGCCCCGTCCGGGTTGAGGGTTAAACAAACCCAGGGTAGAGGGGCGAGCCTAGGGCGCTGCGGGGCTGCAGGCGAGGGTGGGAGATGCCCCCTCTCGGCCCCAGGCCAGGTGCTCCAGACTCGGGTCTCCTCCCTGGCCTCTGGATCCCAGCGGAAACGGAGGTAGCAGCTGACGATTTCCCTAAATAGCCGGTCACCCCACTCCTTTTACTGTCCCCATAAGTCCATACACACACGCACACGTCTTCCATCGCGTTCTCCGCGCTTCCTTGCGGAGCTGTGCGCCCCGGACAAGGTCGAGACCCCCGACTCGGTCCGGAATGGAGTGGTGGCCTCCGCTCCGGCGTGGGCCGGCGGTTTCACCGCGCCTGGTGACCTTGGGAGTCAAACCACCAGGCAGGCCCGCGGTTTCCGGAGCCGTGCGGACAGCCCTTCCTCCCGGCCACTCTGGCCAAGGCCGCCCGTGGTCGCCCAAGCCTCGTCGCGCTCAGCCGGCTGGTTCCCGGCCAGAGTATGTGGGCGCGGGGGTGAAAGCATGGAGCCCCCCCATTCCCTGCCGTCACGCTACCCCGCCGGGGCCCGTATTGGCGCTCCAGCAGCCTGACACTGCCAACTCGTCGCTGGGTAGGGTAGGGGGCGAGGCTCTGGCAACCGGGTTTGAGCACGAGAAGGCGAAGAAAATAAGTGAAACGGGAGGGGCGGGGTGGGGTGACGGCTCATAAATCACCCAGCCCCACCCTCCGGCCTCAGCGCAGGGGCGCCCCAGCCCCGTGGGGGAGGGGAGGGTCACTCGGCCACTCCTGGCCGACCTCTGAGCTCTCTTCTTGCCAGCGCTCCACCCTGGGCTCCGGCCGCGCTAGGACAGGCTCCCAGCCCGGATCCTAAACCACCCGCCCGATTCGGCGGGAAGCCGCCCTTGGACGCGGCGCGCACTCAGCCCAAGGGGAAGTTTATTTATAGCTTGTAAACGTAAAGGAAACCAGACCGCGCTGGCTCGCCGCGCTCCGGCTCCTTCGCTCCCCACCTGCCCACCAAGGAGGACGCAGCGGGAGGCGAGGGGGGCGCCTTGGATCTCCTCCTGCTTGGCTCCTGGGGGGTAGGGGGTGGGGGCGGACAGGGTCCTAAGAGATCGGCAAGCTTTAAATTCCTCTCGGGGCGCTTATCCGATGTTCTGAGAGCCGAAGAGGGCAGAGGACTGGGTCCTGGGGCACTGGTCGGGGTGAGGGTGGGGGAGGCCGATCTGGCCCACTTGGCACGGACCGGCGGGCAGGCCCAGCAGCGCAGCGCGGGGTCCGGGAGAGAGGAAGTCCTGGAGACCCAGAGAGCCCGGGATGCGGGCACCCTAGTAGCCTCGCCTTGATAGGTGGGATGCTTCCCGGGTTCCTCCAGCGCACGTGTCCTCTGCAGAGCAGGCAAACGCCGCGCGCCTGGGGCTGCGATCAGCGGGTGACAGCAGCTGAGAGCGGGCCCTCCCCGCCCCCCCAACCCCGCTGTCGCCGCCTTTCCCGGGGAGCTCCGGGCTCCGGGTGCGCTCGGGGCAGGCCCGAGGAGCTGGAGAAACGGAAAAGTGCCGGGGGAGATTAGGAGGAGAAGACATTAAAAAGCCCAGCTATGAAAAGAAGAACAGCCGAGCTGAAAAAGACGCCTGCGAGTCCCTCCCTCCCCGGCGGCCCCTCCCAGCCCGGAGGCGCGCACCACCACCCCCTCTCCCAGCCCCCCGGCCTCGGCTTGGGCAAATCCGTGTGTGTCTGTGTGTGTGTGTGTGTGTGTGTGTGTGCCCGCGCGCGCGAGCGCCGGGCGAATTCGTGTGTGTGTGTCCGCGCGCGCGAGCGCCGGCGGGCAGTTGCGAAACGGGCTCTTGGCTACAGCGCGGCATAATGGAGGTAGCTGGAACAATGCGCGCTTTGTGCGCGCGGGGAGTTGTTTTCCACCCGCCTTTCACCGCCCACCCACCCCCACCTCGCTTGGGCCGTATGGCACTTTAATCCCCGCCACGGCTCGGCACAAATGCACTTGTGTCCTGCGGGCCACCGGGGACCGGGCGGCTGGAGCCGGCCCCACCCACACCCGCGGACCCCACCGCTGGCCGTCCAGTCTTCCTTCCCGCGCATCCCCTATCCCGACCTCAATTCCCAATCTGGGCCGTTGAGCCAGCTTGGAAGCTTCCGGACCCGCGGGCCACTTTGTATTTTCCGTGGAGAAAGTGCTCCCCTCTTCCCCCGCCTCGTGCGCGCACGCATGAACACATACATACAGGCCCACCGCAGGCCCCACGCTCGCCTCCCTCTCTCTCTCCTCATCGCCCCGGCCCGCGCGCCCCCGCCCCGCGCTCCGGACTCCTGCGAACAATAGTAAATGTCAACAGATTCCGCGCGGCGAGTGTCTGACTCCGCCGAGATAAGGGTGCACGGTTGGCCCCGCGCTCCGCGCCGCCGCGGGGGGAGCCGGCCCTGACCCCGGCAGGAAAAGAACCGGCTAGAGGAAACCCGTGCCGGAGGTTGGGGGTGGGGTGGGGGAAGGCGGGCAGGGCATCAGTCCCAGCCTGGTCGGGGGGAGGGGAGGCCTCGCCCGGAGACCAGGCCCAGTCCCGCCCGCCGCCACCCCGCTGAACCCGCTGCTAACGTGGCGCAGACGGGCACCGTGCAAGCGGCCGGGCCGATGTGGCCGGCCTTCAGCCCACGACCTCAGCCCCCTTGGACGGCGGGAAAACGCTGAGCCAGGTCAGGGCGCTGGCAGTGTTCGACCCGCTGGCAACCCGCATCTGAAAGATGCGGAGGCCTGGAGGCCTGATATCCAGAAACTCATTAAAATATTTTTTCAGGCGCACACAAGCCCTCACAGGCCCTCCTAGGCACCCTCCGCATCCCACCACCCAACCGAGTTAAAATTCGCAAATTGATTCTCACGCGTTGGTATTAATGGGTTGTTCCTCTTAAATTGTTGCCAACTTTGCTAATGGATTATTATTTAAATGATTTCTTTTTTACAAAGTACGTGTTGTTTTATAGATGCGTATTTACTTAAAGAAATCAACTGCATCTATTAACATATTAAAGAGAGAACAAAGCATCGGGCCGGTGTAATGTACTGTTCAGCCTTACTTTGGGTGCTCGCGAAGATAGGAAAATCTTATTTGTTTAATAATAAGTCACTCATGAATATGCAAATGATCGGTGCAGTACCTCACTTCTGTCACTATTAATGAGTTGCAAATTAATGTGACAACAAAAGGAAAATCTATTTAGTGGAGGAACTCGGGTTTTGTACCTGGGGAGACCACAAGAAGGCCTGGAAGTTAGGTCTCCAGGAAGGAGAAGAGTGGAGATGGATGCCTCCTCGCCCAGCCTTTTCCTGGAGCCTCCACTATTGTTTGCTCTCAGGGCCCTGCTTTGTTGGGAGCCCCTTAAAAATTCCTGCTCCAGGCTGGAGCAAGAAAGAGCTGATCCAGGATAATTAGGGCCAAATGTGATGAATGGAAATCAGCCCACGGTTTGAAAGGAATCAGATTTTTTTTGGGGGGGGGAGCGGGTTGGGGTCTTCCCAGGTCTAGCTTCAAAATTCCCCAAAGCCTTTCTGGCCTTCGGTTGCTCTAGGCCGGTTTGGGGACCATAAATGCTGAATTAGGCCTTACGGGCCTGATCACAGGTTTTAAGACAGCACCCTCCACACTTGCGTTTTACGAGGTGACTTAACTGATGGGAGATTTAAGAGTAGATCCACTCATTGTGCTGCTGACCTGCTTCCCAGAGGTTACAGACTGAAGCCTGGTTGTCTTCCTTCTGAGCCTGGGCTCTTTTCTAGCCTAGACATCGGAGCCTGTTTTTCTTTCATCATGGATGCTGGAGAGAATGTTTCCAATTCAGTAAAGTTTTGAAACGTCTCTGAGAAAAATAAATAATAAATGCCGAGCTATCTGGAGCTCTGGGCAAATAGTTCAGGTGCCTGGGTAGTTATTTCAAGAAGCTACTTGAGGAGGGAATCCATCTGGGAGCTGCAAAATATTCTCTACCTTTAGATGGTTGGTGGATGCGTGGTTCCATACATGTCTGCAAATTTGACAGGCTGTGCACTTAAGATCTGTGCATTTTATGATGCATAAGTTATCTCTTGTTTTGATTATCTATTACCATGTTGTGGAGTGCCCCAAAACTCAGTGGTGTGAAGCAACTATATTTATTTGGCTCCAAAATCTGTATTCTAGGCAGGGCTTGGCAGGGATAGCTCATCTCCGCTCCATGCTGTGTCAGCCCAGGCAGTACAACTGAGACTCAGGGATCCATTTTCAAGATGGTTGGTGCACATAGTTGGCAAATCAGCACTGGCTGTGGTTCTTCTCTGTGTGGTCCTTTCCACAGGATGGCTTGGGCTTCCTCAGACCATGGTGGTTGGATGCCAAGATCCAGCATCCCGAGAGCAAGGAAACGGAAGGTGCCAATTACTTAAGGCCAAGGGCCTAGAAACGGGCCGAGTGTCCCTTGTGCCATATTCTATTGGCCAAGCAGTCACAGAGCCCGGATTCAAGAACCCATGTGGCTGGGGGTCATGTCAAAGAATTTGGGAGCCATGTTTTAAAACCACCGCAGACCTCATTTCAAAAAGAGAATAGGCCAAGCAGCTTCATTTTTTATTTCCTGTCTCACCCCACCTTTAACTTCTTGCGCATCTCTTTCCACCCAACCATGAATGGGAATCATTTGACATCCTAGTGAGTTTGCGTGGGCGTGGATACAAAAGACCGTTTGCCTTGGCTTTAAATTACTATTCATGTATGAGAGTTCCAGATTTTTTAAATCTGGACGTTCACAATTCTTCGTTTTGTTTATTAAGCTTGTTATTTTATATAAAATTAGAGCGAGCATTTTCCGGGGAGGGTCCGATTAAGGCTAATTAAAGGGAAGTTGAATAGACCGAATAACCTTAAATCATCTAGTCCTTTTAAAAATTCAGCTAAATTTTCCTAAACATTTAGGATGGATGACCACTATATTTTTATTTTATTTTATTTA
>PVKY010009649.1:0-13164 GCA_004027775.1 Bradypus variegatus
AAAGTCCAAGTATTTGAAGAAGTCCTAAAACTCTTCTCTGAAAAAGAAAATATTTTCTCTGCCAAGAAGTCATCTAACAATTCCAGCAAAAAGCAACTGCCTAGGCTCCGTAATTATACCTGCCTTGCTTCTGCTCTCTGCTTGGGCACAGCATTGGCCTCTGTCTTATTCAGCAGCAGAGAATAGTTGTCTTCAAGCCCTAGAGGAGGAAACAGACATCACTCCTAGCTGGCCAGTCAGTCCTCATCAACAGCTCAGTCAGAAGAAGTGAGATCCTGGAGGATTATCTTAGGACACTGAATCATTTGTGTTTGGTTGTATGTCACTAAACCCAGACCACAGATGCTTAATCATAGAGGGTTAACCAAACAAGTGCAATGTCTACTTGATGATATCAGTGTCCCAGGATTCTTCCCTCCTTCTGCTCCACCTTATTTATATCTTCCACACTGCTGATTTCCTGCTTTAAGAGCAAATAAAAATAAGACTTGAACTATGTTCAAGCCATCATTGTCATCCATCCTTGAAACTGGACCATATTCCATGGTCTTGTCCAGTGAAGATATCAACTGGGCAGCTAGATACAGGGTCTGGAGCTGGAAGGAGGGGACTGGGCTAGAGATTTTCCCTGTAAAGTGGAAGAGTCTTCTTTGCCAAAAGTGAGGGATGAGGTGGGAGAAATCGACATTAAGATGGAAGAAGGGGATGTGACATCATCTTGCTCTGAGAGGGAGAGAGAGTTGAGCAGAGGAATGTGTTAGGAATGCTGTATGCATTGTGAAGGCCAAAACGAAATGGGTGATGACAGATTACTCTGCTATGTTCTTGGCTCCAATGGTACTCAGCTGCATGCTCAGAGAGAGGAGATAGTTGGGTTTATCCAGGATTGCAGTTCTGCCTGACAGCTGCAGTGAAAAGACATAGGGGAAGGGTGTGCAGCATATAGGCAAGACTGTTTTTGAATTTGTGGGCCCTGGAATGTAAGCTGGAGAAGGAGGTGAGTGAAGAAAGGCTGATGTATTGGGAGATATGGACTGAGAGACCTTATGGGGTAGGAGTGCTTGGACAAGCAAGAAAAGAAAGGAAGTTGCTTAGAGCTGGATGCTCAAGTTTGAGATTTTGAAGGTACAACAGGTAGTGGTGATGACAAAGTCCAGTATGTGACTGCTGGAGTGGGTGGTTGAGCCAGCCTGGGGGAGGGGAGGGAGAAGAGATGGGTTGTCCACATGTGTATTGGTTAGGGGTTGATTTTGACTGCATGTAAAAGAAAACCCAAAAAGCAGTAGCTCAAGCAAGATAGAAGTATAATCTCTTCTCATATAATGAAAAGTCCAGAGATAGATGGTTCAGGTCTGGCATGGTGGTTCCAAGATGTAATCAGCAGCCCAGAGTTCATCTAGCTTTCTGCTTCACCATCTATGGAGATGTGGCCCTCTTCCTCACGCTTACAAAATGCCTGTTGGAACTCCAGCCATCATATCCAAAATTCAGGTAGATGCAAGGAGGAAGAAACAAGGTGGAAAAGGGTAAACATCAGCTGAGGGAACCCCCTTAAAAGAACTTTCCTAGATCTCCAGCTAGTAGCTCTTCCTTACATCTCAGTGACCAGAACTGTGATGTATGATCACCCCTAGCTGCAAAAAGAAGCTGGGAAATGTAGAATTTTATTGACAACTTGAATAAATAAAAGATTCAGTTAGAAAGTATGGAATGCTCAGAGCAGAAGCTGAAGATACAGGTTATGGAGCGGCAGGTCCTGAGGGCACAGTGGGAAGGCAGCATGGCTGAGGAAGGGCTGGGATTTGGACTAGGGACAAGGCAGTGCAGAGCATTATTGGGGAAATGTCATGGGAGAGAAAGTTGGAGGGAGGGAGGTTTAAACTTTCAGTGATGACTGATGAATGCTGGAATCAGGGCAAGAGGAATTCAGACACATCAGGGCCAGAATAAGACCTTTAGAGGGTCTGTCTCTCAGTCACACACCCCCATTTCTAGATTCTGTTGAGATTGAAAATCTGTATCCTACATTTCTGGACTACCTGAAATTTCTTAGGCTTCCTATTAGGTTCTGCCCCAAAGAGGTCCTGGCAGGAGGTCAGATGGCAGGAGGAAAAGATAAGCATACAGTGTGGTAGAGGCTTGCAGGTGGCACCTCTTTGGTAGATCCAGAGCCAAACTGTGATTATGCCTTCAAAAATGTACCAGCAGACATGGATTCCTGAGGTTGGAATCCAACCAAGGACCAGGAGCAGCATACAATGTCTGACCATCATCCCATCTTCAATTGTGCTCCTCCAATCCCAAACTCTTATAGTCAAATCCCTATATTAAATTCTTTCTGTTTGAAATACCTGGCATGGTAGCAGTTATATCATCTTTCCTCAACATTCAATTTAATGTAAAAAGAACACTAAATCTTAACAAAGTTCAGTGTGTATCTTCCAGACTTTTGAATCTATGACTTTATGTACATTTATCTAAGTCCATACAAAGGATTTGTTATTTATTTGTGTTTACATAAGTATTATCTTTTTGCATGTATCATAATGCAACTTAATTTTTTTAAAATTGGACAGGTAGCCTTGGAGATACTTCTATGTTGTTTTATACATGGAATTATTACTTTTTTTTTCTGTAATTGATGTTTGGTGTAATGGTGCACCCTAACATTTTTGCAACTGTTTGCTCTTAATGTGCTGTTGGTGAACATTCTTGTATGTGTGCCAGTATTTCTCTGGGATAGTTACACAGAACTGGAATTGTATGGTTGTAGGGTCTGTACAATGTTTAGCTTTACTACATTTTGTCCAATTGTTCTGCAAAGTAGTTCTACCAATTTATAGTCCTATTAATGGATAGGAGGGTATCCTCTCCAATACTTGATACTACCAAACTCTTTAATTTTGGTCACTCTGGGAATAAAATGGTATCTTGTTCTTTGTGTTGGGGTTCTCTACAGAAACAGAACCAACAGGGATTTATTATAAGGAAATGGCTTTCCAACTATAGGGGCTGGCAAGTCTAAACTCTGTAGGCAGGCCACAGCTGGAAATGCTGATAAAGAAGATTTTGAAGTCCTTAGTCTAAATTCCCCAGGGGATGCATCTGGCTGGAAATTCTAGCAAGAGCTGATGCTGAAGCTGAGGTAGAAATAATTCTTCTGACCTCTGAAATGCTCAGTTTTGAGACTTAAAATGGTCTGAAATCCTTTAAAGACCTGCAACCGATTGGATGAGGGGATTCCCTGCAGTGCTGAGGGCAATCTCCTTTGTTGATTGTAGATGCAATGAACTGACTGTAGATGCAAATCCCATGTACAAAATACCCTTACAGTAACAAGCAGGTCAGTGCTTGATGAAACAAATGGGCACCATAATGTAGCCAAGTTGACATATGAAATTAACCATCACACTCATGTTTTAGTTTGTGTGTTCCTACAGATAATGCATTTGGGCATCATCTGATAGGTTGATGATTCCTATTTCAGGCCAACTCCCAAGGCAGAAGTAATTGTCCTTGTGAAGTGATGTGGCTGCTGTTCCGTGGCTTTCAGTGGCAAGCTTCGAGGTGGCTTTCCTTGCTAAAAAGTTGCAACAAGAAGCTTCCCATTAGTTCCTGTGCCACCAGAAAATACTGGTGGGCCTCAGTGGGCTGAGGCTGCTGACTTGGACATGGTCAAGTAGGAGAAACAGTCCCGAGTCTGGCCCCCGGCACGCCCTGGGCACCACATGTGCTGGTGCTCCTGGAAGTACAACACTAAGCAGCAGGAAGCAGCTCCTGGAGCAGTGGGGGGACCTGTAGGCTCCGCTGCGGCAAGCCTCTCTGAAGGACAAGTATCAACAGAACTGAAGGATTCCTTTCGTGCCTAAGGTGGGGAGACTCAGAGCAGCAGGTTTTGATGGTGAGAGCGGTGGGCTTTATTGAGAATCAGTGACACAGTCCAACCTCAGGGTTCATTAAAGCATGGAAGTCGGGCAGCTGTTAACCTCACCTCTTGTTTCCTCCTGATGGGATATAATCCTGGGATGAATTTTAGGTTCTGAGGCCCCAAGCAAAGAGCCCAATGGGGGTGTCATAATCTTTCTGCTTTGAGAAAAGGGAAAGGGGTCTGTAGCAGGAAAATGAAGAACAAAAACAAACAAACAAAAAGGGAAGCAGAGAATGGCAACACTTCAGTGTATTGTTTTGTTTTTGTTTTCTACAAGATGCTTTTCAGGAAGCTAAGGGAATCCTGTAGACCTCAACTATATTCTGGTGGGAAGAGAAATAACTAATTCTATTGCTAGAGGACTTGAGTTCAAGTCCAGGCTTTGTCACTCTGCCCCAGGCCCCAACCTGTGTGTTCTAGTTTGCTAATGTTGCCACAATGCAAAACACCAGAAACGGATTGGCTTTAAAAAAGGGGCTTTATTTGGTTACACAGTTACAGTCTTAAGGCCATAAAGTGTCCATCAACAAAGGGTACCTTCACTGGAGAAAGGTCACTGGCATCTGGAAAACCTCTGTGAGCTGGGAATGCACCTGGCTGGCATCTGCTTGCTCCCAGGTTGCGTTTCAAAATGGCGTTCTCCAGAATGTCTGCATTACACTCCAACGGCTGTCTTCAAAATGTCTGTCTCAGCTCCAGCTTGCTATGAGCTCCTTCTGTCTGAGCTTCTATAGTGCTCTAGTAAACTAATCAAGGCTCATGCTGAATGGGCGGGGATGCGCCTCCATGGAAATTATCCAGAGTTATCACCTACAGTTGGGTGGGTTGCACACATCTCCATGGAAACAGTAAAAGAATTACAATCTAATCAACACAAATACGTCTGCCCCCACAAGAATGCATTAAAGAATATGGCTTTTTCTGGGGGACATAAATATACAAACCAGCACATCCTGTAACCCGGCTCACCTCGCGTCCTGCCTGCCTCGGAGAGCTCTGGCCATTGGCAGTGACAGCACTGTCCTGGAAATCAGGACTACAACTTCTAGCTCTTGCTTTGCTAGAAACTTGAGGGGTAACTTTCAGGCACACTCCTTAAGCTCTCCCTCAGTTTCCCAGTCTGTAGGAGGATATTGTGCATGCCTGTTCCATTGGCTTCCGTGAGACAAGGAGGACAGGAGGTGACCTGTTTAGATAAACACTGTGGACACTGTGGCGAGGTGCAAACTCAGGTGTGCCCCGAAGTGGCCTGCCTGGGAGTTCTCCCAGCCGCAAACGGCTCAAACTGATTTTACCTCAGATGCAGAGACTATGATTTTTGGATGAAACTGGTTGGCCGTGGCGGTTTCCGGCCTGTCTTCCCGGGAAGCTGGGCAGCAGAGCCAGAAAGGATTTCCAAAATGAGGACAAGCGACTCAGGAGCCCTGAACGAGCCCGGTGTCCTCCCGGTTCCCTCCAGGATCGCGGCGGCCCCCAGTCAGCTGCGGCGCGCCCCCTGCTGTCCCCGGCCCTGCACTGCCCAGAAACCACGTGTAAGAAAATGCTTACAACCTAACAACGCACCCGGGTTTGGACCCCTCCTAGCCAATCCGGCAAGGGGAGGCGGGGCAGTGGAAAGCAGGAGTCCAATCTCGCCGGGCTCCCGCGGGAAGGCGGAGCTTGGGGTTTTCCACGTTGGGTTTATCCGCAGCGCTAATTACTTTTTCCGAAGACTGGAGGCTGCAGTCCGCCGGCGCCGCCGCCTCGCGCGCTGCTGCCCAGCCGTCTCGGCCGCCCCGGGACCATGTGGGACGGCGCCCTGCTGCCTCCTTTCGTGCTGCCCTTGCTGCTGCTGCTGCTGTGGGGCCTGGGTACGGACACAGGTAGCGCTTTTCCCCCTCCGTCCCCCTGCCTCTCCCGGCCCCCTACCTCTGCGCTCCGTATCGCGGCGTCCTCGCAGCCGGGGCTCCGGCGGCGGACAGCGCCAGGGGCCGAGTGGGAGGCGCGGGCGCGACGGGAGGAGACTGCGGGCGGCTCCCGGGAGGCGCCGCCACCGGCTGTGCTCCCCGGGCGCTGGGTCGGCCGTGCCGAGCCCTTCCCCGGTGGGCGCGGGGCCCGGGCGAAGGCGCCGGCTGGAGTGGAGGCGCGGGGAGGAAGCGCCGCTCTGGGTCGCGGGGCCCCCGGCTCTGGATCCCGGGCGCGGCGGGAGGGAGGGCGGCCGGGCGGCGGCCGGCGCTGACGCGTCTCCTCTCTCCCCGCAGCTGTCGGCGAGGCGGCGGCCGACGTGGAGGTGGTGCTCCTGCGGCGGGTGCGCCCCGACGAAGTGCACCTGCCGCCGCTGCCCGGCGCCCCGGGGCTCCGGGGGCGGCGACCACCCCGTGCGCCCCTCGCCGCCCTGCGGGCCGGGCCCGGCGATCGCGCCCTGCTGCTGCACCTGCCGGCCTTCGGGCGCGACCTGTACCTGCAGCTGCGCCACGACCTGCGCTTCCTGTCCCGCGGCTTCGAGGTGGAGGAGGTGGTGGAGGCAGGCGCGACCGGGCGCCGCGGACGCCCCGCCGAGCTGTGCTTCTACTCGGGCCGCGTGCTTGGTCATCCCGGGTCCCTCGCCTCGCTCAGCGCCTGCGGCGCCGCCGGCGGCCTGGTACTACCTGCGCGCCCCCCTCCGGGTCTGCCTGCGGGATCTGTGCGCGGCGCCCTGGGTGGCCTCCGCGGAGGGCTGGAGTCGGGAGGTGGGACCCCTCCGCAGGTGTTCGGCCTCCAGGGGGGCTCTGAAGGAGCTACCCACCTTCCAACCTTCCCGAAGGTCTGGGAGGTAAACGGGGCAGGAGGGGAGGCATCTGCTTGTCCTGTGCCCTCCGCTGGCTTGTACCGAGTCTCTGCAGTGTGCAGGTGCTGGGGTGACACAGGTGCGTCCAGGGGAGCTCCGATCTAGCAGGATGAAACCCCTCAGGTCCCTGGACTGAGAGGCGTCCTTCCCCTAGGGGTAGAGAGAACATGGTTTCCGTATGTACAGGTGTGTGTGTGCCGTAGGGAACACCTATATGTGTATATTCCACCTGTGTTTGGATGTGGGATGGAAGTGGGGTGGACACTCACCTCCTTGGTCCTTTTGCGTCTGAAGTTTAGAGGGGTTCCCTGATGGGCCAGGAGCGTATTGGTTGGAACTTTAAGAACCAAGCATCTTTCCTTGTTTCCTTGCATCTTTGTCCGATCTTGGCACCCACCCCCAGCCAGCTGAGGAAGGCTCTGCTTACATTGGTGGTAAGGCCCTGTCCCTTGCCCTCCAGAAGCTCCCCCCTCCCCTAGTCCTTTTCTGCTGCATTTGGGGTGCCTGTGACAGGTGCTCTGAGGGGCAGTGGGACATTCTTGTATATACCTGGGGCTGCCACCACCATTTCTCTTGGGCCTCTGCCCTGCTTGTGCTTCCACTGATCACTTTGCTGCACTGGTGCCAGGCCAGACACTTCTCAGCTTCTCCATTCTGCCTGAGAAGGCTCATGGCTGGCAGATGGGCTGCCCCCCAGCAAAACTTGGTGTAGGGTTTGAGCCAGAAACCCACAGGTTGTTTCCCTGTTTTCCATCAGGACCAGCCTCCAGGGTGACAGTGTCTGACAGCTGTCCTTCCTAGGCACCAGAAACTGCTCCCCACCTCCTCCTTCTCTGGTTCCACCACCAAGAATTCTCTAGCCCTTCCCCCATGGTCACCGAGAATCTGCAGCAAAGCTACAGAGCCTGGGGGTCCAAGTCATTATCCAGACAGAAGAGGAGAGGAGATGAGGATAATTTCCTAGGGTTAGCCTTCGTGAATTCCCCTTGCAGGAATTTTCTGAGTCCCAATCAGGGTGTGATTTGCTTTTGCTTGGCTAGTTAAGCAGGAAAAAAAAATGATGTAGACTGTGGTGGGGGCCTGGCAGCAGCATAGTGTGAAGCAGGGGCAGAGAATCTGGGCTGGGGCCAGACGGAGGAGGCATAAATAGGAGCGAGGAAGGACTTAGGTCAAGGCTGTATCATGTTCTGGGAGGGACCGTAAGGCCCACATCATTTTTCCTGTTTTTGCCAAAGTATTTAAAGTCTAGGTCACATCACTGTACTGTACCGGGAAACATCTGAATCCCATTTGCTGCGGTTTAGTAAGTTTCTTTAGAGGTCAGAGTTTATACTTCTTGGTGTAAAGTTTCCAGCGAGGAGCTATCTGTGAAGGAGCTGAGGGTGGAAATCTGGATAACGGTGGCTTAAAGTCCTCACAGAGATTGAGTTCTCGCCTGCTCACAGATGGGATTTACGCAGGGAGAGACGGTTAACTTAAGTCCTCCGGATTTTCTGGAAGACTGTCGTTCCCTTTGGCACCATGTGAGGGCGCTGTGCTGTAGATAAAGGAACCCCGCCAAGATGCCCGTTCAATATGTACAAGCTGCTGGGGGACTTACGAGACTTCAGATTTTAAATTCCTGTTTGACCAGACACTTGGCGTGTTCGGTCTGCCTTGTTAGTCTCATTTGTGCAAAGCTGGACATCGAACACTTCTCCCTCAGAAGTAAAGGAGTGAAGGCAGGAGGGAAGAATCTGTGGGGAAACGGAATGGACTTCGTGGTAGTAGGCAGTATGAATAAAAGACAACAATAGGAACTTCGATCAACCGAGTTTGCATTGCACGAGTCTTACTTTGATTTCAGTGCTCACCTGTGTTCGAGACAGTTCAGATGGGTGATGATTTTGTTCTAGTCCATGGTGGCTGTAGGGAAAGCGCTGTGAAGTGAGAATGTGGACTTGTGTGTGTCCTTCAGAACAGGCCCAGCTAGAGGCATGGGAGAGAAGAGGTGCTGAGTAGAGGACATCTGGTAGCCACAGATGGGGACGTTTCACAGCCTTCTTGTATCCAAAGAATCACGTAGAATGGGTTCAGCAAAATATTCCTGTAAAGAACCAAGTGGTATGTATTTTCAACTTTGCAGGTCTCTGTCGCAACTACTTAGCACTGCCATTTTAATGCAAAAGCAGACATAAATGATACACAAGCAAATGGACGTGGCTGTGTTCCTATAGGAGTTTATTATGATGTTGACTATCATTTTAATTGTGAGTACATTTTGCTGTATCTAGCAACTCCAAAATGGCCTAGTGGAGAGTAGTGCTGAACTCAGGAGCAGGGAGAACACAGCCTCTGTTCCCTATTGAACGGAATTAGTGCTGTTTGTCTCCAGATACATTTGGCATCTGATGAAAGGAGATGCACTATTAAAATAGACCATTACTTAATTGTTTAGAGAACATGACAAGTAAATTGTGTGTTTCATTTTGCTTCCTCTCCCTTTGACAGTGGGCCTTGTGACATTCTCTATCTTGTTTTGAAAAGCTGTGTAAGCTACACTTCTTGGCTCTTCAAAAACCATAATCTTGAGTATTAATTGTTTTGTTTGTGTCTCCACTTCCTTTACGTTTCAGGGAGACTTGGGCCATAGTGTAGGTTTTGAAGAAGCGTTTCTATAAGCATATATGCTTTATGAATGGGAGGAAGGTGTTTCCATCTGTATTAGTTTCCTGTGGCTACCTTAACAATTACCCCAACCTTGGTGGCTTAAAACAACAGACATTTGTTGTCTCACCGTTCTGGAAACCAAAAGTCTGAAATCAAGGTGTCAGCAGGTTGTGCTCCCTCCGAAGTCTCTAGGGGAGAATCCTTCCTGGCTTTCTCCAGCTCCTGGTGACTCCAGGTGTTCCTTGGCTTGTGGCTGCCTCACTCCAGTTTCTGCTCCATCTTCCCATGGTCTTCGCCTCCTCTGGCTCTCCACTGTGTGCCTCTTATAAGAACACTTGTCACCGGATTTAGAGCCCACCTGGATAATCCAGGAGGACCTCTCTTGAGATCCTTGACTTAATTAAATCTGCAAAGACCCTTTTCCCAAATTTACAAGTTCTGGGGATTTGGATGTGGACATCTTTATGGGGACTGCCATTCAATACCCCCCTCCCCCCATGAATTTATTTAAGTTTGGATATGTTGCTTCTTATAACTAGGACCAGATCACAAAGGACAGGATTAGAATCAGGTTAAACTTCATTGGGTATAGTGGACGATGAAGATGGGACTCAAAGGAATAGAATGGTTGTCTGCCTCTGAAAAGGCTCTCTGTCTCTGCCTTGCGTCTCCGCAATGTTCTCCATCTCCACACACAAAGAGAACAGAGAGGAGGGGCAGGCCAGCAGTTCCTACCGTCAGTTTTGGTCTGCCAAGCAGTGACCATTGCTTCTTAGGTGGATGTTGAGAAGCACTGAGAATTTCACCCACCACACTCTGTCCACCTCTTCTCAGCTGGGGCCATGGTCTGCCAAAAGAGATGGGACGGAGCTGGGGAACATGAGGGAACCGTTCCCATTTTCCATGCCTCCCCAGAGAGACAGCAGGCATCCTCTCATAATACCTCCTCTGGAGTCACAGCCACACCTGCAGGACCCTTACTTTGAGTCTGTCTTGTCCAGGTCAGTTACTGGCTGACCAGCCCAGCTGCAGAGCAGGCGGCCATTTGGCGCATTTTTGATGCTTCTTATGGTTGTTATTCTGTACAGCTCTCCCCCACAGTACACTTGGGAGCTTCTGAGAGAAGTCTCACCCTTGCTTTAGGGGATTAAGTTGAAATGTCTTCCAGATAAGAAGAGATGGAGGCTGAACTCAGCTAGTCAATGGTTAGAAGTGCTGGGAAAGCCATTTTTCAAGGGGTGTCCTGCATTTATGCAACTCCTATAAGGAAGAGGCTGGTTTGGGATGTTACTGCTTGTATTTGACAGGGGTCACCAGAGAAACAGAACTGACAGGATATACATTTATCCATTCCTATAATAGATTTATTATAGGAATTGGGTCATGCAACTGTGGGGATTGGCAGGTCCGAATTCCGTAGGGCAGGCACAAGCTGGGAACACTGATGAAGGTTTTGATGAATTCCCTGAGAGAAGCTGGCTGGCAGAAGTGAGATGGAAATTCCTATTTCTGACTGCTGAAATCCTCAGTTCTCCCTTTTAAGGTCTTCGACTGATTGGATGAGACTTCACTCATTGTTGAAGGCCATCTCCTCAGTTGATTGTAGATGTCATCAGCCATAGATGCAATCAACAGACTGATGATTTAAATTCACAAAATGCCCTCATGGTAGCAATCAAGCCAGTGCTGGCTCAACTGGACACCATAACCCATCCAAGTGGACATGTGAACTAAGCCATCACATTCCTTCTCCCTTTACAAAAGAGAGTTATCAATATGCCCTATTGATGATAAAATTGTCCACCTTTTTAAAGCAGTTGTCAGCTGGGTCTGGTAAAGCATTTAGCCTCGGCTAAAGTTATACAGTGTGGAGACCATTTGGAAGGAAGCAACGAGACCAAACTACCTTATTATAGACTATTCTATTGATACAGGTCTGAGGTTCTCATCAACTAATATTACAAAAGCATTAGCACACATTTAAAGCTTTGTTTAAAGCAACCATTGAGTGGATGTGAAGGGAAAGCTCCTCTGTTTTGGTGTGACAGAAAGTAAGAAGGGTGAAGACAGGTGTCTGGAAGAATTAAAGGAAGGAGCTTGGCTCAGAGAATTCTAAAGCTTCCCCCTCGTGAAGGATGTTCGTGGATCTTCCTGGTGGCTTCTTATTCATCCCACTTTGAGACTGGATTCTCCCTGCACCACGGCTCGTGGGGGTGACGCTGCCAAGGACTCATCACAAGCGTGTGCAAACAGAATCCCCCACTTTGAACTTTTATTTGATTGGCAACATTTTTTTTTTTAAAGGAAAAGAAGTTCAAGATGGGATGATGAACCCAGGACGTCATCTTAGACTGACTGCGTCCTTGGAGCTTATTTACTGCACTCTGGAAGGCCTCAGCTGCCTGACCTTGGACTTGTGCAGTGGGAGATGTTTTTGCAGCCCGTCCCTCAGAGGGAACCGTGCAGAATCACGGGCTCACCTTTCCATGTGTACGCTTCTGCACACAAGCACCTTGATTCATGGTCATGCTCTCACCCTTTAGGAAATGAAACTGAGGGCCATGTGGGACCATGAATGGGATCCTGTGATCTTAAGCAAGTTACTCAACTCACCGGATCTGTCCCATCTGCAGCCATGCAAAATGTAGCTAACATTGCCCTTGCATGGCTGTGGCTGGGATGAACCAAGGTAAAGCCTGTGAAATTATTGAGTGAGAGCTGGGCACATGAAGGCATTAAAAACACATCTCTTCTCTCACCTCACAGGCAATTCCCAGATTTTTCCAGTTATAAATCACCCAGTCACTCATTGGTGTTCATTGAATAACCAGTCATTATCACACACCTGCCCTGTATAGGATCCCACCCTCCCCCACTCCCCAGGACACTTCCAGCAGGCCTCAAAGAGAATGGCAATACAGCCTCTGCCTTGGAGGAAGGGGCACTGGAATCTGGGGTGACTGAGGGGGGCAGGAGAGAGGCTTTAGGGAGAAAGGCCACTGGGCTGGGCAGGGTGGGGGCTTCTGGGAGAAGAAGGAAGAGGGGCACGGGGGGGACAGTCCTCAGATTCTAGGAGGGGTGGCTATGGCAAAGCCACCCAGGCCAGGCCCCATGAGTTGTCTGTGGGTAGGGGTGGGGTGGTTATTTTACAGATGGGGGCTGGGGGTGGGGATGGAAATGGACCAAATGGACAGGTGTGCCCTGATTGCCAACCTAAGGCATTTGGGATCTCTCCCAGAGCAGGGGTTCTGGAACCCGAGCGGGCATCAGTGTCCCCTGCAGGACTTGTTGAACAGACAGCTGGGCCCAAGCCCCAGAGTTTCTGAGACCATGGGTCTGGGATGGGGCCTGAGAATTGTGCATTTCTAACGAGCTCCCAGGCATGTGATGCTGCGGGTCCTGGGGCCCCACTTTGACTACCGTTGAGCTAGAGGCATTGCCAGCTGTTGATGGGGGAAGACCTGGTGAAATCAGTGTGGGGTGGAAGGGCTAGGGGAGGCCCACCTTTAGAAGTGTGGCGTGGCGACGTGGAAGCCTTGGATTGTGAAAGTGAGAAAGATTTTGAAGGAAGAGTCAATAATCCCTTGTGACTCACTCCATCTAGGGATCAGAAAGAAGGAGAAGCCTGTAGTGACCCCACGCCACAAGGGGAGGCGAAGCTCACTTTGGAAAGAAGGTCAGGAGTTGGCCTTCAGGCCTCTAGAATTCTCAGGGATGGCAGCAGCTGCAGGACTTTGAAGGCAGCTGCTAAACGTGAATTTTTAGAAAGGTAGCTGGGGGG
>PVKY010009650.1:0-13168 GCA_004027775.1 Bradypus variegatus
GTCCCACAGTGGGGAACAATAGAGGAGCTGCATTCCAGCTGGGAGTGAAGGAGGAGGCCGGCTGCTGGTGGGGGAAGAGGGGAGGCGGGCCCGGCAGGCCCCTACTCTACATCCTATCTCATCCACCCGGAGTGCTGGGGGTTGGGGGCTTTTCACAGGGAGTCCCAGGTGGAGATGGCGAAGATGCCACTCCCCTGCACACCCCTCACCCCCTGGGGCACTCCTCTTGAGATTTCTGGCTGAGAAAGTTGGATTTCCTCTTGTTGGTGATCCAGAGCCCTGGAATTGGGTGGGGATACAGACTGTATCTTTTGGGAGTGGGGGTGTTCTTGGGAGGCTCTGGTATTTAATGGGATCATTCCTTTCTGCCTCTGCATCCGATGGACCTGTCCCTCATAAAAGTAGGGGGATTCTTTAAATATATGGAAGTCCTTCCTCTTGTCTAACCTCCCTCCTCCTGCTGCAGTGTCAGTACTCCTCTGTTTGACCTCTAGGAAGGTGAAGCCCAGTGGATCTTCCCTTCCACAGACTTCTTCAGGGTTGCAGAACATAGGATGAGGTCCACCACCTGTCCATGCTCCTGGCTTTTCTTCTTGCTCTTATGTCCTAGACTGTCCTCCTCATCCCAGTCCCAACCCCCAAAGATACCTGGCTGTCACTTAAGTTTATGGAACCAAAACTTAGCTCCAGACTCCAGATGCTCTTCAGACACCATGAGAGTGGAGGTGGTAGGAAAGAGGACCTCACAGTTCCTCAACCTTCCATGCCTCACAAATAGAACAGTCATTTACTGAAATTATAGCAGCAAGGATGTGGACTTGATAACAGGTAGGGTTTCTCAACTGCCCAGGGGGCTGAATTCAGACAAGACAAGGAGGAGGAGCAAATTCTCTTTCCTGAGGTCTCTTGAAGTTGAGAAGTGCTGCTAATCTGGTAGGGTTGGAGGAGAGGCCATTGGGAGTGGAGGAAGAAGGGAAAACAAAAAAGTTCACCTCAGGCCTGTGGTTGGAAGGTAGGGGCAAAAAGAAACTAGGACCACTGACCTTGGTTTTGGGGGGATAGGTAGTATAGTGGGGAGTGAGAAAGGGACTAGTGAACTGCGTGCCTGGAGAGGGGTGTGAGTGTGTGTATGTGTGAATGGGAGCAAAAGTTGTGGGCGTGTATAGGAATGTGCTATTTATACGCTGGAGAGGATGGGGATAGAAGGGTGGGATGTATGCAAGGTTGAAACACAGGGACTCAGTGTAAAAGGGGTGTATAAAAGTATACATTCGGCTCTCTCCACAAGTATTGTGTAGATAAACGCATACGGTGTTTTACGGCTCTTAGGAACATGTGTGTGCAAACACACACACATGTAGCATATGTGCTTCGTGAAAGGGTCTAAGTCTCTGAGGCTCCTGTGTAAAGCCACGTGGAGGAAGGGGGAACAGAAAAGGAGGAAGGGGCTTGTCTAGTTAGCCAGCGAGAACTGCAGCCTTTGGAGATGGCATGGTCACCCCAGCTTCCCTCACTTTTCTCTCTCCCCTTCTCCCTCTTTGTCTGTCTGTCTTTGTCTCAGCCTTTTTTCTCTCTCTTCCTCCTTTCTCTCCAGCTTCCCAGTTTTAGCCCCCTCCTACCTCGAAGCAGAAGAAGGGGTCAGAATACCCTCTCCCTCACCCTTACTCAGCCCGCAGGCCAACTCTGCTCTCCTGCCCCCAGGGGACAGGGTGATCATGGGGTGGGGTGGGGCGCTGCTCCCTCACATATGATTATCTTTACCTTCATACCCCTCCTTCCCCTCTTGAATCTCTGATTTTCAGACCCTTCCTGGTTTCTCGCAGTCCACTAGTTGCTGCAAACTCCCTATGAATTTGGGATCTACTGAGAGACTAAAGAGTGGGCAGCATGGGGGGAGTGTCATACAGCAGATGGGGGACACTTTTCATGAATAGGGGTCAGACGAGGAGTAGATTGTGGGTTTACTGAGTGCATTGGAGGTTCTGTGGAGAGATGGCGGTCGGTAACAGATGGGGGAGGGGTGTGGTGATTAAATGATTTGGAAGTTTGTGAGTAGCCAGGAATCAGTAGAAAAACTGAGGGAACAGCAGGTGGTTGGGGAGGAGTTAGTCAGTAGATTTGAGGTTTGCATCTTGCCTGAGTGGGTTAATGAATGAATTTGGAAGGTCCTGAATGGAACGCAAGGGGAAGTTTGTAGGTTTTGAATCTGTGTTTGATAGGGACGTTGGGTAGATCTGAGATCTGGTGAGTACACTGTTCAAATCGGGGGCTCAAAGGGTAGACTGAGAGGTCCCTAGGGGCTGTGGTATCTGGGTGAAGATCACAGGACTTACTGGTCCCAGTACAAACTTTCTTGCCCTGTGGGTCTCTCGCTCTCCTTCTCACCCAATCCCAGGCTGCAAGATAAAGGCTCTGCGGGCCAAGACCAACACCTATATCAAGACGCCGGTGCGGGGCGAGGAGCCGGTATTCATGGTGACCGGGCGGCGGGAAGACGTGGCTACAGCCCGGCGGGAAATCATCTCAGCAGCCGAGCACTTCTCTATGATCCGTGCCTCACGCAATAAGTCCGGCGCGGCCTTTGGTGTGGCGCCTGCTCTACCAGGCCAGGTGACTATCCGTGTGAGGGTGCCCTACCGCGTGGTGGGGCTGGTGGTGGGCCCCAAGGGGGCAACCATCAAGCGCATCCAGCAGCAGACCAACACGTACATTATCACCCCAAGCCGGGACCGCGACCCAGTGTTTGAGATCACAGGCGCCCCAGGCAATGTGGAGCGTGCGCGGGAGGAGATCGAGACGCACATCGCCGTGCGCACAGGCAAGATCCTCGAGTACAACAATGAGAACGACTTCCTGGCTGGCAGCCCCGACGCAGCGCTCGACAGCCGCTACACCGAGGCCTGGCGGGTGCATCCGCCCGGCTGCAAGCCGCTCTCCACTTTCCGGCAGAACAGCCTGGGCTGCATTGGCGAGTGCGGAGTGGACTCTGGCTTTGAGGCCCCGCGCCTGGGCGAGCAGAGCGGGGACTTTGGCTATGGCGGGTACCTGTTTCCAGGCTATGGTGTGGGCAAGCAGGACGTGTACTACGGTGTGGCTGAGACAAGTCCCCCGCTCTGGGCGGGCCAGGAGAACGCCACGCCCTCCTCGGTGCTCTTCTCCTCTTCCTCTTCCTCCTCCTCTTCCGCCAAGGCCCGCTCTGGGCCTCCCGGCGCGCATCGCTCTCCTGCCACCTCCGCGGGGCCGGAGCTGGCCGGACTCCCGAGGCGCCCGCCGGGAGAGCCTCTCCAGGGCTTCTCCAAACTTGGCGGGGGCGGCCTGCGGAGCCCCGGCGGCGGGCGGGATTGCATGGTGTGCTTCGAGAGCGAGGTGACTGCCGCCCTGGTTCCCTGTGGACACAACCTTTTTTGCATGGAATGTGCAGTACGAATCTGCGAGAGGACGGACCCGGAGTGTCCCGTCTGCCACATCACGGCCACGCAAGCCATCCGAATATTCTCCTAAGCCCCCTGCCCCATGCCTCCTGGGCCCACTCCCTAGGGGCCTTCCCTGGAGCTGTTTTCCACTAGGGCCTTTTGGAAATCAGTGATTTGGGGGGCAAGGTGCTTAGATCCTCGCTCGCTGGGGAGGGGGTAGGGAAGGCAAGATGGTGGTGGCCAGAGGGTGGGCCACCTTCAGAGCCTCTGGTCACCCTGCCCTGGGAAAATTGGGAGAGGGCCAGACAGGCAATTTTACTAGAGTTACAACCCTGATACCTCAACACACCCTTAAATCTTGGAAACTTTTGTTTTGCAAGAGGTGGCAGCTAAGGCTGAATCTCATAATCCTGAGTCCCTCTGCCCACCTCCCCATCTGTAGGTCACTGTCCCCCTTCCTTTGTGGAGAGGGGTAGGGAAAAAGGAGAGAGAGAATTACCATCTGTATCTAGAGGTGCTCTTTCCGATCCTGAAGCCCTGTGGTCCTGACCTCCAACCTCCTAACATGACCTTTTAACCCCGTATGTGCATATCCTGTTTGGGAATCTGTTCAGAAGTTTCCCACAGCCTAAGGGGGTTGGGGCCCTATGGGAAGTCTGCCTAGAACTTCTTGGGGAGGGCTCAGAATTCCTGTCTCCACAAAGCTGGGTTAGAGGATTCTGGAGAGCGGGGATCCTCACTGCCCCTTCAGATTTTTTCCTTCGCTTTTCTTCTCCCTGTTTTTCCTCCCTGCGGTTTCCCTCTTCCTTTGCTCTTTTCGTTCAGCTCTTCTCTTTGCTTCCCCTTGGCGGCTGTCAGTCCTGGCTCTGTCTTGCTTTTTGTCAATGCCTTTCTTCCACTTCCCTCCAGTCTCTTCCAGTCCAGCTTTGGGGACACTGTCCACCTAAGGAGAAAAACATCTTGACGACCCCCCCCCATTTCCTCCTTCAGGCATCTGGGCCCTCTCCTCCACTCCTCCAAAGAAGCATCTTAAATTCTTAATGGAATGTTGGCCCATTCACAGTGAAAATGGGATGAGGGGACTAATACTGAGGTACAGAAAGGGTCAAACCTCCACCCTCATCGTCTATAGGCATTACATTTAGGGAACAGTTCTTGGGCTGGATTTTTTGGCTGTGGGAATGGGCGACAGTGGCCAGAGTAGTGTGTCTGCTATTTCAAGAGTAGGATAGGGCTGGAGGCAGGAGGCGAGGGTGGTAGAGGAAAGGGCAGCTCTCCCCAATGCTGCCCCTCCTCCTCTACAGGCCCCCCATCCCATCCCACCCCACCCCCACCCCCACCCCAGCTCTCTGCATCTCTCTCTGGACCTGACCTGCATCATTAGCAAACTAATCATGAAGTCTCTGTCGCACTTGTGGTTGAGGAGAGAGGCCAGGTCTTCAGAGAAGGATCAATCCGGGGTGAAGCAGGATTGGGGTGCAGCAGATCGTGTTCTGAGAATTGTGTCTTGTTACAGCCTGTGCATCCCCTTCCCAGCTTCCCCAGGCTCACTTGGGACTGTCGCCAGCCTCCCATCCTCCTGGTTCTGCTGGTCGGGCCGGGAGAGGATGGGGGATGGGCCCAGAGGGCCCTGGGAGAGCTTTGTATATAATGGGGTGGGACTGTTCTGAGTGATCTGAGCACTTAGCTTAGGAGTCCCATTCTTCCTGGGTGGAGAGGGGGTAACGGGGATGGGAGTGCAGAGGGGATTTCCTCCTTCCTCCTGATGTGAATTAATCCTCTCCCCTCAGCCCCCCTCCCCCACCAGACCACCAGCCAGGGAAGGGAGAGGAAGAGGTCACAGCCAAGAAAACGGGCCTGTGATCATTTCCCTCCTTCCCGCCAATGTGAGCCATCTTGAGATGTCTATACAATAGAAACCAAACCAAATGGGCACCCTCGGTTGGTCGCCGGGGGCGGGTGGGGAGGGGGGTTGGGAAGAAGGGATGTCTGTCTGTCAACCCCCCTCCCCCTCTCCACTCGGTACCCACAAAGGCAGAAGACTGTTACACTAGGTGGCTCAGAAAATTCAATCCCACCCTTACTAATCGAGCCAAACCTAGAAAGAGACACAAAACACGCATAGCGAAAGAGGAGATAGAGGAGAGAAAGAGAGCGTGAGAGGGAGCGAGAAAGGCGACCAACACAGAGGAGAGAAAACAAAAATAGCAAAAAAATAAAAAAAGCAGTTCTTTATAATTTAATATTCTATTTTAATAAAGGCGTTTATTACCGTATAAATGTAGCAAAGAACCTGGGCTAATATGAAAAAAAAAGACTTTTTATTAGGTAATTTATTATATGAAAAGGATATTTTATTTTATGATAAAGTGATCCTTAAAAAAATAAAAAAACTTTAGAAGGTTTAGAATATATGTAGGGAGAGAAGAAAAAAATACATTTGTATTCAGAGTTAAATCTTAAAAAGTGTTTTTAATATATGTTCGGGTTTACGTTCCTTTTTTCCCCCACTTTTCTTTGGGGAGGAATACATTTGCTTTTCTGGGGGGAGCATCCTGGGGTGGATGGTAGAGAGGGGCTGGGGGAACCTGGCCCCTTTTGGGGCCCTGCAAATAGATTAGGTTTCACTCAGTGGGTTCCCCCTCCCCCCTCCCCCTCGGGGGAGCTGGCAGAGCCAAACAAAGAAAGGGATTAAGAAGAAAGGAAGAAGCTGAGGACTGAGAATCCTGGGGTGTCTCCCCCCTTCGCCTACCGGGTCCCGGGGGTAAGTGAGGAAGGGAAGCCAAGAACAGGCCTAGTGGGCCTGTGGGAACCCTCAGAGAGGTGTGAGATTTAAGAGAAATAGATTTTTTTTTTTTAACCAAAAACGAGAGAGAGGAAAAAGAAAAACCGAAGGGTTTAAAAGAAAAGAATACTACAAAATAATAATTATTAATAATAATAATACAAATTTATTTCATATAATCCTAGAGAAAGAGAGAGAAAGAATTACTAGTTACTTAGTAGAAGATATTCAGATAGCTTAAAGTTTAGTAGCATTGAGGACCCCTGGGTCCAGTAGAATGTATAAAAGTCGTAAAGAAAAGAAAAATAGAGGAGGGAAGTTGCTTGAGTCCACCCAGAGTCGCCCCATCATCACATTAACAGGGTGGGAGCAGGTTGCTGGATAAGGTTGGGGGCTACTGGTTTACCAGTTGGGGTTGATTCTGAGACTCCTTGCATTTTTCAACTATAGGACAAAAAGATGAGGGGCTCAGTTCTGAGGGTCTTTCAAAGGATGGACATTGATTTTGTTGACTAGATGGGGCGCTGGGCTGGGGCAGCAAAGCAGGTTGAGAATATTGGCTTGCTCCATCCTACCTGCATCCCCGTGCTCACTCCAAAGCGGTATGTCCTCTCTTGGGGCTCTCAGGAAGGATGGAGATGGCACAGCTCAAACCCTCCTAAACCAGCTTCTCCCAGGCCTAACTGAGGAAGTCCTTGGAGTGTAACTTAATCCACTTCACTGCAGTTTGATTTGAGAGCCTGGTAGGTCATTCCCCAAATAGATGCACAATGCACACATGACTTTACCTTCCCAGAGTTGGGGAGACTGGGGATTGTCTCCCATACCTGGTCCCACCCAGGATCCCCCTTTGTTTTTGACCACCATGGCAACAGTGGGAGTAATAATTTCAATAATTGTTCTTTAAGGCTGTACTGTGTTTTATAGGTTTGCAACATGCTTAATTATTTCTTAGAAGTTAGACTCCAAAAAGGACTTCCCACTCAGTGGGGGTGGAGGGATGACCTGGGAGAACTGCCCCCCACCCCCACCCCAGGTACGGAGGCCAGGGGAGGGCAGCAGCCACCTTGGGCGACACCAACCCTGATGCTTTCTGTTCCAGCCCACCTTCAGGTAGAGGTCATCCGCTGTGCCCTGGCCTGGGAACAGATCGCTACCCCCAACCCCCACACACGCAGACAATTGGGGATCCTGACTTTTGCATGTGAGAAATCAACTCATTTTTAAAGCACTTGCCTTCTACCAATGCCAGCTTGCTTGCAATCAGATCTGGGCCCTTCCCTCCTGTTCAAGGGGTAGGGAGGTCCCTTGGCACCCTTTGGCCAGAGGTGCCTGTTCCAGTACACCAATGATTCTGTCATGCTCCTCCCCAAACACATCTCCCTCTCCCCAAATTACTCTTCTTGCCCCACCTAGGGACAGATTTCCCCCCTGCTGTTTGTTCTAGAAACCCCCGCTAGTTTGGGATGGTAGCGTCTGGGGTGGGGAGGGGGTTCCCCTTTCCCGCTTTCGCACTCAAGGGTGCGGGTGGGGTAGGGTGGGTTGGAGGAGACAGCCCTGGGGCAGGGGGGATGGTCTCTCCACTGTAGAAAGTAGAGTAGGATTGTGGTCAGACTTAATTTGAGGCATCTAGTGAAGACACATATAAATCCGCTGAGGAAAAAAGATTTCAAAAGCAAAATAAAGGCGGGAAATAAAACCGACCCATGAATAATCAAGTAAAAGTGATGTTGCACAAAATGCAGAGAAACCAAGAAGGGGGAGGGTTAATGTATTAAATGTGCTATTAAGAACTTAATTTTATTAAAAGTATTATTACTTAAGGCTCTGTCTGTTTTTCTCTGCTGTGGGGGTCTGGGGTGAATGGGGAGATCTGCTGTAGGGGGTGTGGCTTGGGATTCTCTAGTGTAATTCTGGGCATCCCCACATACCTTGTGAGTAGCAAATGTCTCCAAAAAGCTCCCTCCACCCTCGGGCTCCCCCTGTCTGCCCTCTACAGGACCTGACTTGAGTCTCCAAGCACTCAAATCACTTTTCTCCCCACTTGCTCCCTTCTGCTCCGTGGAATGTGGTCAGACTCCTTCCACCCTGCTTTGCAGAACAGGGGAACACAAGGCAGGGTGACAGGGACCCTGCCTGGGCAGTCATCTGGGCTGGATGGAGAAGAAGCAGAGAGCTGAGAGAAACAGAAAGAGGCACCCCACTCACCTGCTCTTTGGGGTCAGGAAGGAAACTGGATGGAGGACTTGGACATTCCACCTCAAGGGCTCAAGCCTTCCTCCCCCTAGCACACACATACAGGGCTGGCCCTGAACCCTTCATTCTCCCTAATGTCTACCCCCGGCATCCTCCCCTTGCCCCTGGCATTGGAGTGACCTCAGTTCTTGGCACCAGGGCCCTGGGCACCAGATGGTTCCCGCTGATGCTGTTTCCTTTGTCTTGCCTTCCAGATACCCCCTCCCCTCCTCGCCATCCTCCCTCCTCCACCTGCCCTGGGGGTTGGCAGAGGGACGGGCGGGCACCTCCCACCCCCTTGGCACAATCCCCAGACCACAGGGCTCCCAGAGGCAGCTGGTCCTGGGGGGCAGTGGGTATGGTGGGGAGGACAGAGGTAGGGGGAGGGGAATGGGAACTGGGAGTCAGAGGAGGGGCCAAAGCTGAAGGGGAGGCAGGGGTTGGAAGAGAAGAGGGAGGAACAGACAGGAGGCAGCAGGATAGCCAGGCATGGATACAGAATACAGTTTTATTTAAGGGCCCTAGTTTTAAGAGGGGATGGATAGATAATAGAGATGTGTGATGTGATGTGATGACCTTAGAGCTCTAGGGGCTGTGAACAGGAGACCGGACACTGACATGTGGAACCAAAGGGCAGGGAAGGCCCTGGATCTGGGGGGTGGGGGTGGTGACCAGAATGCCAGTGGAGACAGGGTGGGTGCTGGCCAAGGTCAGAGGCTGACGCAACAGGCTCTCCTCTCCCCGGGATCCAGCTTCTGTACAGCCTGGGCACCCCGCAGAGTGATGGCATTGGTCTGGGTAGTGTTCTGCCTCTGCTTGGATACCTTTGTGAAGATCTCTGAGAGGGCAGAGGGCAGTGATCAGTCCAGAAGATTTAGAGCCCACATCAAACCCACCGCCCCATATATACACATGCCCTCTTCTGAGCACTAGGGCTGGCCTCACTTGAAGGAGGTTTTGTTGGGCAGAAGTGGAGCTGGGGCACCTGAGTCCCTTCTACTTACCTGGGTGGAGAAGGACTGAGACCCAGGCCCCTGGAAAATGTGACCTTCCTATTCCTTTCTTAAACTCTGGATTGAGCAGGGGGCTCTGGGGAGGGCCTGAGGGGGGCTAATCAATGGTGTGGGAAGGCTCTGAGGAGACTGGGGACCCAGGGAAGGGCTGGGGAATCAGCTGGGGTGAGGGCTGGGTGTCTTCTTTCCTATTGCTGCCCACAGCAGCCACAGGGCTGGAATAAGGATGTCAAATGGAGGCAGGGGCTCTAACCTTTGAGAACAGTCTCAAAAGCCAGCTCAACATTGGTGGAGTCCAAGGCTGAAGTCTCCAGGAATAGCAACCCATTGTTTTCTGGCAGGAAGGGAAAAGCATCATTAATTGTGGGATCAATAATAAGAATATTTACTAATTTTTTACTATGTGCCTACCAGGCACCATGCTAACTCCTCGTTGTGTAGTAGTAGCTCATTTAAACTTTAAAACAACTTATGAATAAATATTATTAGTATTCCTCTTTCATTGAAAAGGAAATTGGAGCCCAGAAACAGAGAATGAAGAAGAAACTTACTCTGTGTCCCACATTTATTGGCCAAGACAAGATGTGAGGCCAAGCCAGGCCATGAGACTCCAGATCCTGAACCCCTCACCTCCACACCCAAGAAAACTGCCTCTAAACCCCAGAAAACAACTGCGGAGAGTGTGGCCAGAGGTGGCCAAAGGAATCCCACTCTCTATACTTAACTTAGGAACTCTGATCATTGCAAGGTGGGGCTGTCTTAAAGTCGACTATGACTAATTGCCCATAAAGACAATCTCAGACAAATGGTGGGACCAACTGGGGGTAGCGCACAAGGACACAGAGAAGAAGGGCAAGGAGATCCTGAGGGAGAGGAGATGAAGGTAGGGGACCTTATGATGGAAGTCCAAGCTGGGAGTCCCCAGGGGTGGAGACAGGGGCTGGGAAGGCTGGAGCTGGAAGGGTGCTGGTGAAGCTGGAGGAGTCAGACTGGGTGGTGGCGAGTTCTCACCGGCGAACATGCGGGCCTCGTCAGTGGGCACCTCCCGGGCCTGGCTGAGGTCGCTCTTGTTACCCACAAGCATGACGACAATAGTGGCCTCAGCATGGTCGTAGAGCTCCTTCAGCCAGCGCTCCACCACAGTATAGGTCTGGTGCTTGGTTAGGTCAAACACCAGCAGGGCACCCACAGCACCACGATAGTACCTGGGGAGTGGGGGTTGGGTGGGGCAGAGGCAAGGTCAGGTCAGTTGGGTCTAGCCAAAGAGCAGAGTTGTCACGCCAAAAAGCCAGAGGACCTGAAAAAATGGAAACTGGGGTCCAGGGACACACAGCCCGGCAGGGCAGGCCAAGGCTCCAGTTTCCCGATGCTCAGTTCCCTCCACGGACACTTGTCTTACAGTCTAGCAGCTTCACCTCCCTGCTCAAAAACCTCCACTGGCTCCCTCCTTCCTTCCATAGCCCATCTGTTCTCCTAAGTTCCTTTGTTCTGATTTTAGCCCCTAGTATCCACCAAGACACAGCTGGGCTCCAGTGGAGTCTGCCTCTTGCGTGTCCCACTTCTGAGAGCTTCCTCACAGGGCTCCTTGACCCATGGCACCCTCGTCTCTCCTGCAGCCAGCTGAATTTTGCCCACTTTTCTAGGACTACTAAATGGCTACCTTGTGCAGCAGTCCCTGACCTGACCACCCCAGGCAGCCTGCAAGCATTCAGCCTCCGTCTTAGAGGTAGATGGGCTTCTTCAGCCTGGTGATGTCTCGCTATTCCCATTTTACTGATGAGTCATGTGACCAGTCCAAGGGTGAGGAGTATGTATAACTGAAGCCCTCCTGCTTCCTGCTCCCCAGCAAGTGCTATCCCCAAACACAAACATGTATACTACTCTCCACACAGTGTGGCCTGCAGCTGACTGGGAGACACTCTGGACGTAGTGTTAGGAGGCCTAACTTCTTGTGTGTCCCCTGAGTCTTGCTGCTTTGTAAAATGGAAGTGACTGGTCAAGCCCTCAGCATTTGTGGTTAGATGGTGGGTGTTGCCAGGGGCAGAGGTCAGTGCAGAGGGCTGGGGCCATCTTCACCTCCAGAGCCCACCCCCACCCCCACCCCACCTCCACCGTGTTCCCACCTGCTTGAGTCTCGGGTTTCTTGTCTTTAAACAGAGGTTAATTGTAGCACCTTACTCCTGGTGGCACTTTGAGGATTTCCTGGGCACATAGCAAGGGCTTAGTGAGTGGTGGCAATGATTCTTGGTTTTAATCCTAGGCGTTAGCATCACTATATTTGGTCTCAGGTTATTTGCTGCTCACAGTACTTGAGTCTCTGCAACTGGGCCATGAACTCTTTGAGGGAGACACCATGCTTGGCATCCTGTGAGCCCACCCAGGGGACACACTGCTGAATCCCCTTGCCTCCTCATTCTCCCTCTCTCCTCCCGAGGTGTCCCCTGACTCCCCCAGCACCCTCACACCCGCCGCAGTCCCCTAGGCCCAGGCTCACGCTGAGGTGATGGCTCGGTACCGCTCCAGGCCAGCCGTGTCCCAGATCTGAGCCTTGACGGCCGCCGTGCCCAGCATCACAGTGCGGGTGGAGAACTCCACCCCGATGGTGGTACGGCTGTCGTGGCTGAACTCGTTGCGCGTGTATCGGGATAGCAGGTTGGTCTTGCCCACTCCTGACTCGCCGATCAGCACCACTGAAGGAGGGGAGAGATAAGGGCTGAGCACAGGGCAGAGCCCCCGCCAAGCCCACCTGTCAGGGAAGGGGAGCTGAGCTCAGAAAACTGAAGAGGGAGCCCAGGTTCCTGGCAGGAGTCGGGGTCTGCAGCTCTGCAGGAGGCATTTGTCCTGGGCAGAAGGGCCAAGAGTTTGGAGACAAGCTAAGGGGCTTTAAGGATTATAGGCTTGGTCTGTTGCAATATGGCTGCAGAGAGTCAGTCTGTGCTTCTGGTCATGGTGTGACATCTATGATATTCAGGCTGTGAACACCAACTGTGTGTTTACAGTTGTGAACTGTGCAGGGAGGCCATCCGCATGTGTGAGTGTGGACAGGGATGGTAAGAGGCTGGGGAGGGGAGTGGGGGGCTGTGTCCAGGTTCTGGGGGAGGGGTATGGGAATAGTGTGCCTATTTCTATGTATATGAGGTGGGAGGAAAAGTGGGAGTTTTGGTGTGTGGGATTGCAGAGAGAGCAAGATGTGAATAGAGGTGTGAGAGAGGAGAAAGCTTGGCAGGTGACCCATCTGGGGGCGGTATGGCTGTGCGTGCCTGTGAGGGCGTAAGAAGTTAGGATCCAGTTGTCCCTACCATCCTGCCTGATTAAGAGCATGGGGCTGGGATTGGAGAACTGAGGTCCACAGTCCTGGCTCCACTTTGTACCAGCTGTGTGTTCTTGGGCAAGTTATTTAATCTCTCTGAGCTCATTTTTTTTTCATACGATAAATGGGAAAAACAACAGTATCTACCTTATGGACTGTTGTAAGAAGTGAAGGAGATATTGCCCAGGATAAAAGTAAGTGTACACACCCCCTTTTTTTTTAGTGTATGGATGGATGAGTAGAAAGATGGGGATAAAAACTAAATGACAAATGGTATGGGATGGGGGGATGGTTTGGGTGTTCTTTTTTCATTTTTAGTTTTTTGTTCTTGTTCTGATTCTTTCTGATGTGGGGAAAATGTTCAGAAATAGATTGTGGTGGTGAACGCATAACTAGATGATCATACTGTGAA
>PVKY010009651.1:0-13173 GCA_004027775.1 Bradypus variegatus
TTTCAATTTTTTTCTCCATTCTTTCTTTTGTTCTTTCATTTTCTGTTCTGTGGACTTCTAGGACACTGAGACGTTCAACTTCCTCTCCTCTTGTATTGTGAGTATCCAGAGTCTTTTTAATTTGACCAACAGTTTCTTTTATTTCCATGAGATCTTCTATTTTTTTATGTACTCTTGCAGTGTCTTCTTCGTGCTCTTCTAGGGTCTTCTTTATGTCACTTATATCCTGGGCCTTGGTCTTCTTGATGTCCTTTAAATCCTTTGCCATGTTTTCATTCCTTGATTGTAGTTCTTTGATTAATTGTGCCAAGTACTCTGTCTCTTCTGATATTTTGATTTGGGAGTTTGGAGTTGGATTCTCCATATCTCTGGTTTATCATATGCATTAAGATTTTCTTTTGTTTTTGGCCTCTTGGCATTTGCTTTGCTTGATAGGGTTCTTTCAAGTTGTAAAAAAAAAAAGATACCGATCTAATTTTTCAGAAACACCGTTTGGTGGCGTACGCTTTCTCTAACTAACCAGCAGATGGTGTCTGTGAGTCACCTATATCCCTCAAGTCAGTTCTCAACCTTGTCCCCGTGGTTTGTGGGGAAATGATTCTTGTGGGGTTCAGTTGGAGAGCTTAGTTTGGGTGTGTTGCTGGAGCCATCTGCCCTGAATGTGGGATGTGTGTATGGGTGGCCAGGGAGGAAGGGCTGCTTTAATATTCAAATCCCCCAGGTTCCCAGAGATTCAAGGCCGCCACAAGAGTCTAAGCCTTCATTTCATTTCAGCCCCAGACCTTCTCTCTTGCTGTCCCACAAACCACCGGACTTGGCGTGGTGTCCCTGGGTTCTCCGAGTGGGTCCCTCCTTCCCGCCACGATCCTCCAGGACCTCTGCTAAGGGAATGCCGTGCTATGTCACCAGTGTGCACCGTCCCTCAAGGGAAGCCCCAGGCCGCTGGGCTGTGCAGGGGTGTTCTCAGCCTGATGCAAAGATGGTCGAACGGGGCGTCTCAAGCCCCCCCTCCTCGCACAGTTCCTCCTTCCCAGCTCTGGGACGACTGGCGGGGCTCTGGGCTGTGGGCACGGCCCCGGGCAGGAGTTTATCCAGCCTTCCAGGGAGCCAGTTGCCAGCCACGGGGTTTCTTTCTGCTTCCGGCTCTCCCCTCCATTCTCCCAGCCCTGAGGGTATCTGCTGTGGGGTATCTTCCAGGCCAGACACCCAGAGGCTGGCCCAGCCCCCTCTTGCTGTGTTTTACTGCGTGGTTCCCACTATCGCAACTGCAGCTGCTCCTGGGTTTTTCCCTTTGTTTTTTTTTTTTAAAGAGCCAGTCGGTCTCCAAACACCAAGCCCTGGCTTCCCCACAACGCCGCACGGCTGTGGGTCTTCCAGCCAGTTTACTCACTGGTCTCAGAATGCAGACTCCCAGTTTCACCAAGTATACGTCCCTGTGGTACTAGGAGACCTCATCCAGCTGGTGCATCGCTGTAACCGGTATTCTGGGTCACTTCCTGGTTTTTATCTAGTGTTTTTCACAGAGCTGTTTTTTTGCCCTGTCTCACCTAGCCACCATCTTAGTTTCTCCTCCCTAGCTAGGTTTCTAACCGAAAACTAAGTTAGTTCCTCATAGTTCTTAGGCACAGTCTCTCTATTTAGAAGACCCTTTCTCAAACCTCCCAGGATCTGCAACTTGAATGAGAATGTCATATTCTATCAGCCTTGCACAACTGACTATAAACTCTTAAGTTGCCACTTACACATACATGTTTTCTGCCAATCAGTGTCATTTCTTAAGCCCCCTATTTTGTGTAACATGTATATTTCTATGCAAAACAAGAAGCAGTTTTAGAAGGCAGGAACAATCAAGAAAAGAGGGTCAGCCCTCAAGTATGACTGGAAGAGCAGGGACTTCTTCGTTATTGAAGCCCTGACTTCCCTCTTAGATAGCAGGTGTCATCCAGCAAGACAGCGGGCAGTGTCCAGAGGATGGGGGAGAATGAGTGCTGTGACAAGGGCTATGAGGAGGCACCAAGGAGGGAACGTGAGGGAGGGCTTCCTAGAGGAGGGGGAAGTTTAGCTGAGTCTTAGAGGAAGAATAAGAATTTAGCAGGAGAAGAAAGAGCATTTTGAATCACAGGAGCCGCACACATGGGGGCTCAGCAGTTTGATGTTACCATTTCCAGTGAGCTCTGAAACGGATTCAGCTCCTGACTTTGCAAAGATACTTCATTGGCTGTGCTTCTGCATCCTCCTACACAGAATGGGGACATATAGCCCTGCCCTACTTCTCACTGGGTAATTATACAGGTAGAGTGGTACCATGGATAAAAAAGCCATTTGAAGAAAGGATTAAGGGTGAGGAGGTGGCATTACCTATGACACTGTTTTGCTCTCCTTTACAGGCTCGCAATCCACTCCATTGTCATTCTCCCTCTGATATATTTCATAGTCGTACGAAAGAACCCTTTCCAATTCGCCTTGGGAATGGCCCAGGCTCTCCTGACGGCCCTCATGATCTCTTCCAGGTAAATAGAAGAGGGGTTTCTGGAAGAAGCCTTGGGACAGCCTTCATTAGCACTGACCTCACTAGAGGAAGCACTGCCTCCAGCTTGTGGTTTTTGTAGCTGCCTTTAATTCTAGAAATGACTTCCATATTCTCTGCTCCTCTGTCCTTGAACATATTCCCACACCCCACTGAATAGGTCCTGCCTGCTTAGCATGGCTTTGCAGCCTAGGAAGGGGCTGTGGTGTAACTGGGAGCAGCGGCAAGCCCAGCACCTTCTGAGCCTGGACCCACCAATGGTGCCCGGCATGCCCTGGGCTGTTGCTTTAGTTTTTGGAAGAGACGTGTCTCCTCAGGCAGGGACTGAGGACCAGTGTTCCTAGACCATAAGTTCCTTTCTCTTTTTTATCACACAGTTCGGCAACACTGCCTGTCACCTTCCGTTGTGCTGAAGAAAATAATCACGTAGACAAGAGAATCACTAGATTTGTGCTACCTGTTGGTGCTACAATCAACATGGATGGAACCGCACTTTATGAAGCCGTGGCAGCTGTGTTTATTGCACAGTTGAATGACCTGGACTTGGGCATTGGGCAGATAATCACCATCAGGTGGGGCACAGCGTCAAGCTGTGTTTTCATCACAGTGATTTTCATGACTGTTACTGAGATTGCCTCAAGTAAAAATAGTCAGCAAAGGGAAACCAAGAATGGTCTGGTGGTGGGTTGCTTTATTTGGCCTGCAAAGTCTCTCTCCAAGATTAAATACAACTACATTACAAGTAATGGAATCGAGGCACTCCAGATTTCTCCTTCAGGGTGTGGTCAACCAAAGGCATCATTCTCTTCTCAGTTCAGTGGACCCAGTAAATGCTAGGCACAGACATAGGACTCAAGGTTGAATCAGGGCAAGTCCCTGCTTTCAAGGGATTCCTGGCACATGGGGGATACAGATACCTAAATGAATACTCAGCTCTGTGATAAGGATTACAACAGAGTTTGAAAGGGGACCTCAGAGGGCACCAAGGAGAGAAAGGAAGGGAAGGTTTCCCAGAGGAGGGGGAAGTTTAGTTGAGGCTTAGAGCAGAATTCAGCAGAAGAAAGAAGTAAAGAGCATTTTGGATAGCAGAGTAGCATTGTGGGCAGTATGATGTACCTTCAGCCTAAATTACAGAGTACAGATCATCTGGTATGGATGGCTTAAAAAGTCAGTGTGGAGAACATGCAGGCAGGCAGGGTCATATCATGAAAGGCTTTGTATGAGGGGCATGGAAGCATCTTAAACAACAGAATATTATGGACAGATGTGCATTTTAGCAAAGTAACTGGCAATACGGTAGATGGACTGGGTGGCGTCTAGGACCCTAAGCTAGAAGACCAGTGAGGAGACTATAGCAATAGTCCAAGTCAGGGCACTGACGGGATGGAGGAGAGGTGATGACTCAAGAGGCATCAGTTAAAAACAGGAGGGGTGGGGGGAAATGGAAGGCTAGGATGACCCCCTGGTATCTGGACTGGTGGATGATGCTTACCAGAACAGGGACTAGTGTAAGACAAGCAGCAAGCAGGTCTGGGTGAGGAGATAGAGTTCCCATTGATTGATACATTGAATATGAATTGTCTTTAAGACATCCAGTGGAAATATATCGCTGGCAGTGACAGAAGTAGGTCTGGACTGGGGATACAGATATGACAGCCATTACCTTAATGGTGGTCATAAAGCATGTGGTTCAGGAGTCACTTGTCTGTGCTGGAATCTCAGCTGTACCACTTATTAGCTATGTGACCTTGGCCATGCTACTTGAATTCGCTAAGCTTCCTTTTTCTCACCTGTAAAATAGGATAACAATAGTAGCCACATCATCTGCAAGCAGTAAGTATTAAATATGTGAAATGCTTAGAACAGCGCCCAGTAGATAGTTGCACTCTGTAAACATTGGGAATGGATGACCCTAAGTAGGGAGACTTTGTAGAGAAGAGGACTAAGGACTGAGCCCTGAGCAGGCTGAGAAGGGAAGCCCAAGGAGAGTGAGAAGGAATAAAGAGGCTGGAGGAGAGCCAGGAAAATATAGTGTCATGGAAACCAAGAGAGGAGAGATTTTCAAGGATGAAATGGTCTGTGGAGTCAGTTACTGCAAAGAATCCTTGTAAGATGAGAACTGAAAGTTGCCTGCTCAAGTAGATGGTGAAAATGTCATCAGTGAATTTTGCCAGAGATGTTTCTCTAGACCAGCACTGTCCAGTGTGGTAGCCACCAGCCACATGTGGCTATTTAAATTAAAATAAAAATTCATTCCCTCAGTCACACTCATGACCAGAAGAGCCGGCTTCATGGCTGTGCAGCCTCTGCAGTGGCACACTTAGACCCTATGCTCAGTTTAACTTACTACTGTTACTGTCTTGAGGTTAATAATTTTTAAACTGGGTTCCCACACATTATGTAGTCCATGCTAGCCATATTTCAAGGGCTCAGTAGCCACATGTAGCTAGTAGCTACCAAATTGGACAGCACAGAAATAGAACATTTCCATCACTGCAGAAAATGCTATCGGACGGCGCTGCTTTAAAGTGATAGGCTGGGATTAGAGTTAACCTCGAGACTTTATTTCGATTTTGAATGAAAGTTTAAGACTAAACTGGATCCCTTGAACTCCAGATTAAATCCTAACCTTTCAGAGTCAACTCACTCTCATGACAGAATGTGGCATAAGCATAAAAATTTAGACATAAATGGAGTTTGTTGAGTAAATGAACAACATTCTCAAACAGTACATTTTTAAATCCCCCCCCCAGCCCTAAATCAGATTTTTTTTATTGCAGTTTGCTTGAAATTGGCTGAAGACAAGTGCAAAATAGATTGTTTGGCACGTCAGCTGGGAAACGATACAGATGCTGTACAATCTGTAAAGTCTTAGTTTCTATAAAGCTGGTGCCAAAAGAGCTTGAGTCAAGTCCTGTAGGGAGAACAGCAGAAAGAGTGTTTTATTTTAAAATTGAAAAACATGAATTATGCCTGAGAAAGTTTCTGCTCCACAGCCAGCACTTCAGTTCCAGCAGTTGTTTCTTCTACATTTCCAAGTCCATTTTTCTACCTTTCTCACCTTGGCCTGTGGAATGCAGCCTGCACTAACCTGATTTCCAAGGAGCAGTTGTATGAGGTGCCAGTTCTTCTGGGTATTTGCCACTTTATGGTGAATTCCCTCCCTCTGCCTTAGTCAGTTTCTTGGATCTTTCTAACCAGTTTTTTACCCTAACTGTTACAGGAATAAACTTTGGGCCTAGAGGCTAATTAGTCAGTTCACGCAAAAAAATCTCTGCCTACTCTCTGGTGTATTCTTAAACTAGGTTTGCTGGTAACTACTGGCGCAGAGTCCATGACACCACCTGTGAAACCCAGAGAAATCACTTGACTTTTAAAAAAAAGCATCCTTTCTATCTCTACCTGGAAGAGAATGAAATAATAAAAGTTTTGTTTTAACTTTCCAGTTATGTCCACAAAACTATTTCCACAGTTATGTCTCATGCAGCTAATGGTTAAAGAGATTTCCAGACCCACTGTGTATCTTGTTCAGTGGTTTCTTTGGATCGAACATCAAAGAAACATAGATCTTTGTTTATCCTCTACTGAAAACAAAGCCTTGTGAGGTTTTATAATACTCACTTATCATAAGTTAGAACTGATTGAAAATGGAATAAATTTCTCTATAATGAAAGATAATTATGGGATTCAGGACCCAGAAAGAACTTTAAAAAAAAGTAGCAGAAGAAGAACAACAACTAGTAATGGTGGTGGTAGCAGCAGCAGAAATAGCAGCAGAAATGGCATTGGTTTGTTTTTTTATTAAAGAAATTGTAGGTTTACAGAAAAATCATGCATAAAAGACAGAGCTCCCGTGTACCACCCTATTATTAACACCTTGCATTAGGTTGGTACATTTGTTACAATTCATCAAAGAGCCTTTTTATACTTTTACTATGTATAACTATAGTCCATCGCTTACAATAGGGTTCACTGTTTCTGTTGTATACTCCTGAGATTTTGTTTAAATTTTCATTCTAATAATATATATAAAACCTAAAATTTCCCCTTTTAACTACATTCAAATATGTAATTCACTGCTGTTAATTACATTCACAGTATTGTGCTACCATCACCACCATCCATCACCCAATTTTACAACCAACTTAAATAGATGCTCTGTCCAATTTAAGCATTAACTCCCCATTCTCTCCCCCTACCCGGTCCCCTAGTAACCTATATTCTAGATTCCAACTCTGTTTATTTGTTCTAATTATTTCATATAAGTTAGGTCATACAATATTTGCCTTTTTGTGTCTGGCTTATTTCACTCAGCATGATGTCTTCGTGGTTCATCCACGTTGCACGTCTCAGAGCTTCATTCCTTTTTATGTCTGAATAATACTCCATTATGTGTATATATCACATTTTATTTATCCCTTCATTGGTTGATGGATACTGGGTTGCTTCCATCTTTTGACAATTGTGGATAATGGTGCTATGCACAGTGGTGTGCAAATGTCTGTTTGAGTCCCTGCTTTCAAATCTTTTGGGTTTATTTCTAGAAATTGGATTACCAGGTGATGCAGTTCTTTACTTGGCCTTCTAAGGTGGCATTGGTTTTTAAGCATCTGATATATTCAGATGCTACACTGGATGCCTTACCTCATTTAATCTTCAGAGTGGTGGTAAGCAACAATTCAAAGTAAGCATTGTTATCCCCATCTTAAAGGCAAGGAATTGAAACTCAGAAGTAATTTGCTTGAGGAGACACTGTTAGTAAAATAGCAGAACTCAAGAGACACTGTTGGTAAAATGGTTTTAGATTCTCACTGTTTCACAACCCAGCCTCCAACCCATTTGGAGAGTGAATTAAATGGCCTGTCCTAAAACCATGCCTCATTGCTAGGAAAGAACTTTCTCCTGATGATTGTTTCTCCTATCTGAATGTTTATAGTACTGAGCTTCAGACCAAAGCCAGTCAAATGGCTGAGTTTAGCAAACAAGGTCAAGACCCAAGGATAGATCTAGTTTTCCATCACTAAATGGATTTGTGTTTCAGTCCTGGTCTTCCAGAGATGTGGTTAACCATGGCAGGTGGAGGCTTCTCAGAGGCATTAAAGGAGTGTGGCACAGATCACTTCTGACAAAGAAAACCCACCAATATTTTCAGTGTAAATTCTGTCAGCCAGCATTGAAATAAACTTGAGTTTTCCAAAGAGTATTTAGGTCAGGCCCAAAACTTTTAGAGGAGTTGGTACAGACCCAGAAATAATCTACTATAATTTAGGAGGTCACAGCCACTGAAAGAACACAACTTTTCAAAGAACTCTGGTCTGCACTTGACTGCACCTCAGACACCCTCTGCCACCCATCATTAGGCAGATGAATGAGCAGTCGAATCAGTTTTGTAAGAAGTCTGAGACTTTCTGAGCCTAGAAGAATTTGGATTTGTGGATGGAATGATGAATTCTTCTAGATTAAATTGGCAGTGCCTGCATCTTCACCTTTCAGCAGTGACATCCTAACAGCAGTTCAGATGAGGACACATCTCCAGAAAGTATGGTGGGTGCCCCTTCAAGCCCACCCTAGTTGAAGGGCTTTTCAGAGCATGGTAAGCCTTTGTTTTCTTTTGAGTGACCTAAGGAAGACATTGCTGATGAAAAGCTGCACATTGCGAAGGGAAGAAGAAAGTGCCATATCTTACTGCCCAGGAGGGATCTTCTTAAAGGCATAGTTAAAATTTCATTTGGCTGCCTCTCCTGGATTCCAGATCTCTCTTCCTTTTGCACAAAATGCATCCAGTGACAAAAGGGAGCAGTCAGGAATAAATGCTTGTGCCTTATGCAGGAGTCATAGCTATTTCTCAAGTCAGTGCCCTAAAAGGCAGCTCCCAGAAAGGCCAAGAAACTTGTGATGTCACAAAACTGCATAAAACCTGCTTAACTCTTGCCTCATTCCTTACCCTCACTTGCAGTACTCTTCCTATCCACTCCTACCACTATCCCTTCACCCATCATTCAAAGCAACTTCAATTCCTGGCACGTATGACTGGGTGGGTGAGTAGGTGGAAGAAGGAGGGAAGAGAGCAGGTAGCTAGGTACCTGGCACTTATTTAGGATGGAGGGATTCATGGATGGGTGAATAATGCCTTCCCTAAACACTGCGGTTGGTAAACTCTTGCCTTCCTCTTTTTTTCATTGTGTGCCACCCAAGCAGTGATTTGCCCTATCTCCCCCTGGAAGGAGATGGCATTATACTCTCAGTCCCTCTCAGCTCTCATTCTAAAATGGGGCAGAGCTGCTGCTTAGCAGATAATTTTTGACTGGCCAGTTGGGGGAGGATACAGCAGTGAGAGTTGTTAGGACTAACGGTTTGGGGGGTGGGGAATGGTGCCTAATTCCTTTCCTGCTGGTGTGTTTTGGCTACAGTGTCACAGCCACAGCTGCCAGCATAGGAGCTGCTGGCGTGCCCCAGGCCGGCCTGGTGACCATGGTGATTGTGCTGAGTGCCGTGGGCCTGCCCGCCGAGGACGTCACCCTGATCGTTGCTGTGGACTGGTTCCTGTGAGTTGGAATGGATGTGCTGCCCCAGCTGGGGGGGAGGCAGGCTTCCTGGCCATGCGGAATCTGCTGTCTCTCGTCATTCTCTCCGTAGATTACCTAATGAGCCATCTGTTGCTGCTTTAATTTCCCTTTGACCAAACCATCTGATAATGTGCTTAAAAATTAACTCCTCATAACTTCAAACAGTGATCTTTAAAAGCCAGGAATCTCTATTAACTCGTTATACCTGGACTTGCTCAAGGTTAGGAGTAGTTAGATGTGGGACAAGATAAACAGAATACTAAAGTGAAGAACCTGGGTAAGGCCCCAGACATTCCAAACCCCATAGGCTGCTCTTGTCCAGTCCAGCCCAGCCCTGGTTTAGGTTCAAATCAGCTCACCTTCCAAGTATCTTCAGAACTGTCAAGGATAATGGCACAAGCAAACACTTAGGGGTAAGACTAGCTTGGGTTTAAATTCCCATTGGATGTCTTACTGCTTGACCTTGAGCAGTTCTCCAATCTCTCTAAGGCCCAGATGTTTTATCTGTGAAATGGGAACAATGCTGTCTACCTCACTGGGTCACTGTAGGGACTGAATGAGCTAATATAAGTGGAGTGTCTAGAGCCGTGTCTGGCAGGAAGTATATGCTCAACAAATGGCAAGTTTTATTGTTAGGAATAGAATGCGTGGGACCTTTCATCCCCTAGCCAATTAATTTCAATCTCAATCAACCTCAGTTCCTCGACCCTTCTCCTCCTTCCCTTTCTTCTACACACAAAAGTAGCCAAGGAATACAGCAGGACATATGGAGAGAACATGTCTTCTGGGACTCCCAAGGAGCTGGAGTTAGAACTAGCCTGGCTCCTGTCTTTATCCTCGATGCCCATTTTTGTGTGTTGGTCTTCCAGCATCTGTAACTGGCCACCAGAGGTAAATGTAGCTCCATATAAGACCTGGGAAGATCAGAACCAGCTCAGGCTTAGTGGGGAGTACAGTGCTGTGTAGTTTGCAAGGTGGCATCTGAGATGGAGCCAAGGAAAGCAGAAATATTCCATGTGGGTTTGAAAATAGAGTCATATCTCAGAAGCCCCTGCACCTGGCTTTGAAGCTCTGCCATATGGGGGACCCCTCAGCAAATGACTGGCTCTGCAAGGTCCAGCTGAGGTGGCACCCTTTTTGCAAAGTTACCCTGCCACTGAGGCAAGTGCTTTGATGTTTCTTTCTAGTGGGGATGGTGGATTTGCACTTCTTTCCTTCTCTGGTTCTTCCTGGAACCAGTGAGTTTCAGTTCCAAGATATCCACATGAGTCAAAGGTCCAATCTGAGGTCATGGGATACAAAACATTAGCCTAGCCCATATCGGGGTCCAGTCTAATCCAATGGCCTTGTTCTACATAACGGAAGGGCATCCAGAATGGACATGTGTAAGCATTGTTGGACTTTTCTGACCTACAGGTGTAGTTTTCACAAGAATATCCACGTACACATTTCCTACCAACAAAGCTCCAGTATCAAAATGGCCTCGCCTCTGCAGTAGTCCTTCTCTACATGTCTTCCTTCACGTAACCGACAGGCTCAGATGGTTGACCTGGGTTCTCTGATCTCGTGTTCTGCTGTGTCCCCATTGGCTTGCTCTTAAAAAGAGCATGGGCCTGGTTTGATAAAGGAACAAATATACCACATGCATACACACACACACACACACACACACACACAGGAACACTCAGATACACACCTCCCCACTTGCACATACACCACCCACGAGACATCCAAGTTCCTCACCTTAACCAGAAGAGCCCTCAATGTTGTTCCCATAAAATCCGAAATGCCCACAAGACAGAGGTTAGGAATGAAAGCTTTACTGAATTCCAACCTTCCCTCAGCCCCCCTTCACAGAAATATCTGTGAAGACTCTGTTCACATTCCTTTAGGAAGACAGGAGGGAAGTTAGGTTACAGCTGGGTCTAGGGGAGTCATGGTTGTTTATTGGGAGCACAGACCTGGTGGGCCCCGTTTGCTTATTCTGAACCTTTATGAACCATCTTCTGTCCCAGGCCTTTGAGGAGGCACAGGTTCATTGTAAGGACAACACTTTCTGCATTTGCTTAATGCTTAATTGAACACTTCCTGTCTCATGACAAAGGAAAACTAGGCCTACAGTCTGATTCATCCTCTCCCTTCCCCAGGGACCGGTTCAGGACCATGGTGAATGTCCTCGGAGATGCATTTGGTACCGGCATTGTGGAGAAGCTATCCAGGAAGGAGCTGGAGCAGATGGCTGTTTCATGTGAAGAGAACATCGTAAACCCTTTTGCATTAGAATCCACAGTACTGGATAATGAACACTCAAAGAACAAGAAGTCCTACATCAATGGAGGCTTTGCCATAGACAAGTCTGACACCATCTCGTTTACTGAGACCTCACAGTTCTAGAGCCCCCACCTTCAGAGGACTGGAGATGATGAAGCATGTCTCCATGAGAGTTATCTCAGCCAATTAAAACATTAATTAAGGAAAAAAAACACTAATAACCAAGTGTACATTTGATTTGATATATAGACATTCAGATTATTTTCTATATTTGGATTCACAGCTTTTGTTCCTTGGATTTTGGGGCCTGGGGGTGGGGTAGGATGAAAGGAAATTGATGAAAAGGAAAGCTGTATTTTCTGTTTTAGTTTTTTAAAAATTCTATGAGAGAAAGTTTGGAAGTATATAAAGTAACAGCTGTTGGAATTAGGTAATAGATGTGAAAGAAAAATTGCTTTCTCATACACAAACCAGTGTTTGGGTTTTTAAATATATATATATACTTTAACTGGTTACAGATTTTTACTTCAGACTTTCTATTGGCATTGATTTCCTTTAACTTCTCACATTTTTATAGATTATAATGCATCTAAACAACCCCCTAGCTAATGTGCCAAATTGTCCATTTTGAACTCATCTCTAGCCAATTTCAAAGAAACTGCTTTGAAAGAAAACAGACAGGCACAATTCTGCAATAACAGTTTCAAGATAGGCAGGGGCTTTGGTGGAAAGGGACAAGGTTCTTTTTTCCATGTACTGTATTGGGATGCTGGTAACTCTTAACCCAGTGTTCAGTATAGAGTGAGATGTGTGTATGTGTGTGTGTGTGTATTTATTTTTTACATATAATTTTCCAGACAGATCAGAATTGAACTGTCAATGTGAAATAAAGAGCTCTGATTGTACTTGAATAATAACTATCCGAACTCCTTTTTCAGGAGCACCAGAGTGAGAAGTCACATTGTTTTGATCATTTCATGTATGTGGATCAGGCTCAAAGCAGAGATGTATTGTGATACTCTGAGTTGGCATAGCCATTCATGTACATTTTCCAGATTCTAGCTGCTGAAAGGGACTCCCTATCAGAACTCTATAATATTATATACAAAGCTGTCACTCACCTAAGTTTGGACGTGCTTTTGCCCAATTGGAAGGCTTCATTCTTCCAGGGTCAGTCGTACACACTCAGAGCTGCCAGTCCTTGACTGTCCTTATGCTTTTGTACCCATTAGGGCCCAACTAACCATGGCAAACTGCCAGCTAAGTTGTATTTTGATTTAGATTCCATGGGTTGATCAGAAAAGAGATGTCCCCACCCTGAATTCTTACAGAGTAAATCCCAAGACATGAGATACTGGTGGTAATTTAAGGGAACCACTTGCCTCCTCCTCCAGGGAGGGTTGTTCTAACTGGTAATCTTGGCTCCGCTCATTAAAATCCACTGCTTGTCATTCTCCTGCTAAGTTATGAAGACAGTTTATTAAAGTCGGTGCTTTGGCTTCCATCCTGTAAATAATGCTTAACATAAACATACTTAAACCAAGAGCAGAATAATTGTGATTCTCCAGTACTGAACAGCCAATTTAAACCTGTGCTTTTATATTTAAGAAACCAGGAAGTTGAGCATAAAAGGCTTGTCTAATGTGCCGTTTGTGAAAGCCTGCATTTGGAGTGGAATTTTCTAAGTTTCCTTCATTTGCAACATGAAAGAAAATGCCCAAAAACACAACTTCTGTGCCAAAGACATCAGAAAAGTAAATAAATAAATGCCCAGTCTTAACCACCTGCACCTTAAATCTAGAGAATAAT
>PVKY010009652.1:0-13202 GCA_004027775.1 Bradypus variegatus
CTCCCCACCTCTCAACCTAAAGGACATATCCCTTCCCTCACCCCCATTCTCCCCACCACTCACCTGGTGACTTCAGGACTGGGCTCCAGGGCAGCTATTCTCTTGACTGGCAGGGAGAGTTGGGGCCCCCATCTCTGGGCTCCCTTGGGGCTGCCCTTGCTTCAGTGCCAATCTGTTGGTTTCTGGGCAAACCTCCCCCACCACGCGTGGGCAGGGACCATGAGTATTTGGCTGTCAAATGTTTGATGAGTGGATGTGTGTCTCACAGGGCGCCAACACACTAGGCTTCATGGCTTTGCCTGGAGTCAAGCTCTGCTTTTGTCTTTCCTCTCAAAGTTCACCCTGATGGGAAGAATATGGTTTTGAGGAAGCTTTAAATTATAGTATCCATTTCAACTATGTTTTCTACTCTGAAACCCCACAGAATGTATATTGTCCTACAATGATCCATTGTGACCACATCTGCAAGCTGCAAAAACAACCAGTTATACTTAACCACAATAAATTCAGAAAATCTATTGTCTGGTGGTTTCTCACTGATTAAATAAATGAGGTGGTATTGACCCAGCTTGTAATAAATCAAAGGTTACAAATTAACTGCATTTACTTTATCCCTCCTGTAGAGGTAAGAGCAACCACCACAATAAAAGAAGATGAGGTTTCAGAAAGCTGTTCCTGTTGGCTTTTCACACCTTCATACTTTTTTATTGTTTTTGTTTTTCAGCTTCATTTTGGATAAAAGATGTGTGATCAGACCTTTCAAGTTAATGTATTTGGCTCATGTGACAAATGTTTCAAACAAAGAGCCCTGAGACCAGTGTTCAAGAAATCTCAGCAACTCAGCTACTGTTCTGTATGTGCAGAAATAGTAAGTGATACTTTATTTTTTTATTTAAATAGTTACCTGTCTTAAAATGATATCTAGTATGAGGGTTCTGTGACAGATTAGTTGCCATAGAATCTGTTTATACAACACAAACATTTCTAGTATGCTCAGGCTTTGTGAGGCACTATAGCATGGGGGTGTGAGTTGTGGACTGTGGTGTCTGACTTCCTGGGTTGAAATCTCAATTTTGTTTCTTGATGGTAGTGTGCCCACAGGTTCTTGCCTCTCTCACATGTCTATTTTCTCATCTGTAAAATAGCAACAATAATAGCAAATACCCCCAGGATTCTGTGAGGATCAAATGAGTTATTTTGATACAGTGTTTAAAACAGTACCAGCAACAAAGCTAAAAGGGACGAATAAACATCCTGGGAGCAACTTTCCAAGGGCCCTGCCCCTGCAGTACCAAAGAACAGTGCTAGTGAAGATTCAACCATATAGGACCTAGGTAGTGAGCAAAATTAAGCTCAGGAAAAAGTGTTCCTTGGGCCTAAGCCTTCAGCAGGGTCTAAGAACTGGAAAGAAATTCTCACATTTATCAAAGTATAAAGAATCAGGTGCTGTAGGACTTAGCCCTGTCTCAGAGGATTTGCAAAGCTGCTCTCAGTAGTGCAGCTGAATAGAGAGCCCCAGCCTGGTGAAGAATGAATGGTAAAGTACTTTTCCCCAAAAGCCCAGTAGGAAAACCCAAATTATCAACACATTTAAAAATATTTATCAGAGAGAGGAAAGATTATTTTTCCATTTCATTCAGCTGAAGAGGAAACAGTAGTATTTATCCTCCCAGTTCCATTGCAACCCCTTACATTTTAGAACAATTATTCTCATAAAGCTACAGCCCAAGGTGGCATAAAAACTTCTGCTGTCACTCCAGGATTAGTGTTATGGGCTTCTACAGACAGCACATTTTATTCTAAATTTGATCCGCAAATTATAAAGCTGAAGACATTCACTTCTTAAAACAAGCCTGCTTTCTGGTGGCTCTACCCTTCTGATGCTGTGATATATTAATGTAGCACTGTTTTTTAAACAATTTCTTCCATGTGCAGAAGAAAGGAGCCCAGAATCCCTTTCACAGGATTCTCTATAGCATCATAGATTCTCCCCACATCAGAGGTCCTGCTTGGAGATACTCTCTGAGACAACTGCCATTGGCTGTCTCCACCACAAGCCCTTGGGAATTTCCAAAAATTCAGACAACAGGCTTTAGCAGAGGAGACATCCCAATGACTGACAGCTGGGTGAGTTGTATAAGACACAGCCCCCCCACTGGACCCTTTTCATGAGTGGGATACTGCTGAAATACATCAGGCTTCAAATTTTCTCATCTCCAGCTTTCTCACTTACAAAAGGAAGACCCTTTGGAAACTTTGCCCAGCTGTTAAAAAGTTCTCTCTAGACAGTAGACTTTCCAGATTGGAGGATGTTGGGGTTTATTTTACAGAGAGAACCCCCAGAGAAGGGCACACATCAATGTGAAGCTCCACCCACCCCAGGTCTTCACACGGAGGCAGACCCTAACCCAGGCACACACATCCACTATGGCCCAAGAGCTGCCAGGCCTGAAAATGTGATGAGAAGATGCTGACTTGCCTGGGCCTCCTGAGATCACCCTTGGGAGAAGTCCTCCTCCCACTCCCATGACTAGTGTCTCATTTAGGTTACTTCATGTGAATTGCTCTGGTGTATCAGGCGGCTTTCATAATAACTAGTGCATACGGTGTGCCTCACATCGCTCTGAATGCTCTGAATATTAACTCTCATGAGGTCTCTATGAGGTAGCTGTTACCCCCCATTTATAGATGAGGAACCTGAGATACAGAGAAGTTAAGTAAATCCCCCAAAGTCACACAGCAGAGCCAGGATTTTCCCTAAGGTTGTCTGATCTAGAGCCTATGCACTTAACTTTTTGCCCTACAAACTCTGAAACAGATGTAATATTTATGCTTTTATATATTATTTTATTTTATATGAATATTTGTATATATTAATATATTTTTATTTTAATAAAATCGCCATATATTTTATTTTATATATTTTTGTTTTATTTTATTTACATGTTATATGTAGCTATACATATTTTATGTGTTCTCTTTTATATATTCATTTAATAAACTAACATAAATTGAGCACCTACCATAGGCCAGTTATTATGCTAAATGCTGAGAATAAACAAAGAAAAAAGCTTTATGGATAGAGAAAGGAGGCTGGAACTGGCAGGTAATTACATCCATTATGTATGGAGAAGCCTGCTAAGAGTCTCACTCATGTTATTTTTCTTAATTCTCATAACAGCCCTATGGAATTGCTACTAGCCCCATATCCCAGATAAAAAAATTTAGGAGCTCAGAATCTAACTTCCAAGCCAACTTTGTAGAGACGAGTATAGATGAATTCCAGCTTTTCTCAGTTAAAGAGGGCCCAAGACAGCAAGTAAAGGCTGGGTTCCCCAGGAAGAGGAGATGGAAAAGGGACGCATCCAGATTCTGCTTGGGCAGTGTCATTCTAGAATCTGTAACCTTGATCTGTCTTCCCATTCGGCAAGCGCGCGCGCGCGCGCGCACACACACACACACACACACACACACACACACACAGGAGAAGGGAAAAGGTATAAGTTGAGGACTCCATGCTGAAGTCCCAGAGACACACACACACACACACACAGGAGAAGGGAAAAGGTATAAGTTGAGGACTCCATGCTGAAGTCCCAGAGACACACACACACACACACACAGGAGAAGGGAAAAGGTATAAGTTGAGGACTCCATGCTGAAGTCCCAGAGACATGTGACTGGGTGGAGTCCGACGGCTGCCTGGGTCAGTACTGCCCCCGCTATCTTTCTAGCAGTGTGACTGTGAGCAAATTACTTAACCATTCTGTGCCTCGGTTTCTTCATCTGTAAAATGGGAATGATAATAGTGCCCATTCAGGATCACTGTTGTGAGGATTAAACGATTTACTCATGTAAAGCGCTTAGTACTTGGCGCTGCAGGGAGAGGAGGCTGCTTGAGTCTGCCTTAAAATCACTAGATTTGCATCCTTTAGGGAACTTCATTCTACTGGGGAGGAAGCTTCCCAGAAGTGACACGTCCGAGATCACTGGGCTTGATCGCAGAAGCCTCGGGTCTGGCCTCTGTGAGCACTCGGCGCCACGCCGTCACCTCCCTTTGCTGCCTCCAGGCCGGGGACACAATTCCTGTGTAAGGCAAGAAAAAGCAAAGCTCCTTATATCGCTGGAACTCCAGCGTTGCTTGGAAGCCAGAACTAGTTTTATTTTTGCATATTAAAGTCAACAAACGAGGACAGATTCCGGTTGTTGGTGCGCGGGACACCGAAGCTCCTCTCTTGGCTGTTGCTACCGGGATCAGGCCGTGTATTAGCCGCGCAGGCCAAGACTTCTCTCCAGTCTGCCTCCGCAAACAGAAGCCCCTGAGCCGTGTATCAAGTTCCATTGGGGAGGGGGGTGGGGATGAGGGGAGAGGGGTGTTTGTGCCGTGTCTCCGGGGCTCTTCAGACTCCCTAGGAGCCGAGCCGTCGTGGGTTGGAATCCCAGCTTGTCCTCACTACATGTGCGTCTTTGGGAAAGTCACGTATCGTCTCGAGTCTCAGTTTCCCCACCTATAAAATGGGCATGACACTCCCTGACTCCCCGCGGTGATGCGCTTACAGTGCGAACGCAGGCACTGCCCAGGGCGCGTACAGCGTGTCCGCAGATAAGGGGTGCAGGACGCGGAGGGCGCGCAATGTGCCCAAGGAGCACCAGTGTCCGCGGGCGAAGACTGCAGAGGACCGGGAGGCGTGGGGCGGCGGCTGGCGTCATCACCCGGGGGGCGGGGCCGCACTCGGGAGAAACTGGGACTGGAGCTGCGCCCGCCAACGCTCGCGCCTGCCAGTTGCCCGGGCCTTCTCCAGTTGCGCACCCGCATCCCTCTCTCTGCTTCCCTCCCTGCCGCGCCCTCTCGGGAAGATGGCAACCGACGGGCTGCACGAGAACGAGACTCTGGCGTCGCTGAAGAGCGAGGCCGAGTGCCTCAAGGGCAAACTGGAGGAGGAGCGGGCCAAGCTGCACGACGTGGAGCGTGAGTGCGGGCGGGGAGGGGACGGCGGCCCGGAGGTGGGGAGGGGTCGCAGCCGGCGGAACATGGGCGGCCTCGCCTGATCCAGGCCGAGTAAACAAGACAGGCTCCTAGCACCAGGGTCAGAACGGCCTGGGCCCGGGGCGGAGAAAAAGGCCCGCCGCCGAGGTGGGGGCTCCCGGGTGCCCGGGCGCTCTTCTGAGGGTCGGGTAGCGGCCCCCGGGAGTCCCGGGCGCGCAGGTCTCGGGCCGGAGTTGGGCAGGAGCTGGGCCGGCCCTGGGAGGCTCCGGGCACCTTGCAGAATCCGCCCTCTGGTCCGCCCTCTGGCGGAGGTTCTCCGGCCCCTGGGCGGAGGCGCCTGGTTACTGCTGCCCGTGGCTGCTTTCACTTGGTCTTGGGACCAGTTACCATCACCTGCTTGGAAGATGCTGAATGAGCTCTCATTCTGCCCTTGGGAGGGGGTTGGGGAGCGAACGGGTTGAGGGGTGGCTCAGTGACGTCAAGAGCAGCAAGCCAGGGTGGGGCTTGGCCGAGGGTCAACTCCTGTCTTGTTTTATAATGATTCGGCTCTCTCCATCACTGTTATCTGTTGTTTTGCTGATTTAAAAGCTAATTTCAGGGGCTCGATGTGGAAAGAGAAGCAGAGGAATTTACCAAATCCAACCATTTAGTTCATTTAAGATTGTTTAAGAAAGCTTTTTGAATAGACATGGTGTGATTGGCAGAAAAGGAAAATAGCAATCTTAAACAAGCTTATATTATTGCCCAACACCACCATAATTCAGAACCTACTCTGTGAATTTTATGAGTGAGAATTAAATAGGTTAAATGACTCTTGGCCGTTCTGCTTCCCTTTTTCTCTTATCAGATAGTTGGTCCTCAGTGGAGCTTGGGCTAAGGGCCAGGCTTGGAGAAATGGTCTCATCTGCTTTTTAGCTCTGAGGCTGGTAGCTCCCCTCTGTTGAGCTAGGCCTCCCCTGCGTGCCCTTGTCACACCTATACATTGTGCTCCTCAGTGGCAGAGAGTCTAAGGGACCCAAGGACGCCAGCCTCCTGGTGGGGCCAGGATTCCACCCCAGGCTCACTGCAGCTTTTATGCTGAATCCCTTTGTACTTTTTGCAGATGGGGGTTCTCCAGAAACTCATTTACTTGAAAATGTGAGCTGCTTGGGTGGCACTCTGCCCACTGGGATGTTTTTTGGTCTTTTTTGTGAATTTGTAAATTGCCGTAAAATGGAGCTTTAGAACTGTGTACCCCATTGCGGTGTGTGTGGGGGTGCCAGTCCAATAGAGGAAACTGCTGCTGTCCTTCCCCAGGGCACAGTGACCTCAGGAGCCAAGGTCAGATTTTGAACCCACAATGGAAGTGTCTATCCCCACCTGTTTGTAAGTCAGAATTTTTGAGTTGAAAGGTCACGTGTGATGGTTAGGATCATGTGTCAACTTGGCCAGGTGATGGTACCCATGTGTCTGGTTGAGCAAGCACTGGCCTAACCATTGCTGTGAGGACATTTGTGGCTGGTTAATAAACCAGAAAGCTGGTTTGTTAAATCATCAGTCAGTTGACTGCAGCTGTGACTGATGACATCAATGAAGGGCGGGTCTTCCACAGTGAGAGAATGCAGTCAGCTGAAATTAATCCAATCAGTTGAAGATTTTCAAGGGAGACAGATAGAGGACCTCCACTACTTCTTCAGCTGACTGAGGAAGCATTTCCTGAGGGGTTCGTTGAAGTTCCCAGTTCTGCCTGAGGAGTTATTCGAGCATCTTCATTGGAGTTGCCAGTTTGCTGCCTGCTCTATGGAATTTGAACTCATGCATCCCCACAGTTGCATGAGACACTTTTATAAATCGTATATTTATAGATATCTCTTGTTGATTGCATTTCCCTAGAGAACTCTAACTAATGCAGTCATGTGATCCAGAAGTCATGTGCATCAGAGAAGTCTATGTGATCCAACCCCCTCAGGTCACTGAACAAGGTCCAGAGAGCTAAATGAGTTTCCCAAAGTGAGCAGTCATGGGGGGTGGGGGATAAAAAGACTGTGGGATGATGCCTGTCCTCACAAACATGCTCTTATAACATAGATCTAAGAGCCAGTGTTGTGATTCTTTATTGTCTACCACTTGACTAAGTGCTTCTTGAGCTCAGCAGGCCTTCATAAACATGCCTGTGAGAGGGGTATAAAGTTGCGTAGCACCACAGCCATTTCCTGACATGGCTGTTCATTCCCATGCCCCACATACCTCTGTCAGGGATAGTGTGGTGCCCCAGAAACCAGGGCCAAATTTTGGACCCACAGTTGAAGGGTATCTTCCTCCCATGTGTGCATTAAAATTTTTGAGTTGAAAAGGCCAAAATTACATGATATTATTCTTGTTTCTTCCCACTGCAGCTTCCAGACTGCTTCTCCCATCCCCTTATAAAACCCTTGCTCCTTTGAGGCTCCTGTCATTCATCTGTGCCTCCTCCTTCCTTAACTCCATGCTGCTGTCTCCTGACCTCCTGGCCATGCTCCCTCATTTCTTAAGGACTTTGGCACATGACCTTCCTTCCAACTCTAAGCTCTGCCCCGTCCTGGGTGTCTTCAGAGTTCACCAGGATGGCTCACAGCTTCTCTGTCTCTTGACCTTGTCCTCACTCCATTACAGTCCCATAGGTCGTGCACACCTGACATCTTGTCTGCACTCAGAACTGCTCCTCCTCCCGATCCTCTGATTGCTGCATCCTACTCCAACTGCAATTTTTGCCCATGGAGAGTTCTTTCCTCTAGGATGACTGGGTTCTTTTCTTTTCCACTCCCTTAACCCCTTCCTTTCTTCTCTTCCCTTCAGATATAGCTTTGCTACTTTGGTCCACCTTCTCAGCAACAATCTTGCCAAGTAACCCTAACCTCCTGCCCTTCTGTCTCTTCATCACAATTCTCTGGCTAAAAACCTCAGCCCTTGGATGAATCCGCAGTCCCTTGCTGGTGTCTGCTCCCAAGCAGCAGAGGCTGCCAGAGGAGTGGCACTCACGAGGCCTACGGGTATCATGACAAATTCCACCCACTGGCTTCTCAAAGATGCCCAGCAGGTTCTCTGATCTGATTTCCACAATGTCAATTTCAGACTTTTCCTACTTGCTACAGGTCTCTGACCTCTCACCCTCCCCTCTCTGAACTCTCAGCAGATGACCTCACCTCCTCCTTCAGAGAAGAAGAAAGTGAGAAGTAGATCCCTCAACCTCACTTCCAAACCCACCTCCCTGTGCACTCACCTGCATCCCTGTTCCTTTACCTGGCTTGGGTCAGTCCCCACCCCCAGGCTTAGGAGCCCATTGTCTCCTGTATTCAGTAATCTCTCTCCTGTTTTTGAAGTAAAAAAAGCAAAGTGCTGAACAAGGTATATAACATGATCTTATTGGCTTAAAAAAGAGTGCTTGTGTATGCATTAGATTTCTGGAAGGATACACAAGAAAGTTATTATCTCTAGAAAGAAATATAGGGGAGGGTAGAGGGAAGAGGTGGTACTTTTCATGTTATACTTGTCTGCATATTTACTGCTTTTGCAGTGAAATTAAAAAAAAGAGTACTGGAATGAGATCCACAGACAAGAAAAAAATGAAGAGAGAGGGAAAAGAAACTTTAAAGTGTCCTTGACTTGAGCATTTTTAAGATCTTTTTTTTTGAAGTCTTTGTTTGCTATGTCCACATCCTGGTCATCTTCATTGGTGTTTTCTGTATTTTCATCCTCTTCCTTTGGCCATCATTTCCTGTTTCTTTCTTTGTTTTGTACTCTTTTTGCACACTGTACAACTTAATATTTTAAAATGTTAACTCTGGGATTTATTCCCTAAGATATCTCTTTCTTAATTTTTTTAACCAGCTGGTAATAAGACAGACATTTGCTTGAGCTTCAGCCCTCCTATCAGAAACCACAAAGCTCCTAGAGCTACAACACTCCAAAATAAGTTGTGTTTCTATACCCAAGCAATGAACTATTGGAAGAAAAAGACAAGGAAAAAATTCTATTTACAGTAGCAACTAAAAGAATTAAATATCTAGGAATAAATGTAACCAGGGATGTAAGGAGTTGTACACAGAAAACTACAAAACATTGCTAAAAGAAATCAGAGAAGACCTAAATAAATGGAAGGACATGCCATGTTCATAGATTGGAAGATTAAATATTGTTAAGATGTCAATTATACCCAAAGCAATTTATAAATATAACACAATCCCAATCAAAATTCCAACAGCCTTCTTTGCAGAAATGGAAAACCAGTCATCAAATTTATATGGAAGTGTAAGGAACCCAAAAAGCCAAAGTCATGTAGAAAAAGAATAATTAAGTTAGAATACTCATACTTCATGATCTTAACACTTATTACAAAGCCAAAGTAATCAAAACAGCATGGTACTGGCACAGGGACAGACATGTAGACCAAAGGAATTGAATTGAGAGTTCAGAAATCAACCCTCACATTTATGGCCAACTGATTTTTGACACAGTGGCAAAGACTACTCAATTGAGAATGAACAGTCTCTTCAGCAAATGGGGCTGGGAAAATGGACCTCCAGTTGCAAACAAAAAGAAGGATAACCCCTACCTCACACCGTTTACAAAAATTATTTCAAAATAGATCAAAGACCTAGAAGAAAACAAGGAAGCATAATCAGGACCTTGTGTTAGGCAGTGGTTTCTAAGACTAAGGCAACATAAGAAAAAATAGATAGATGGGACCTCATCAAAATTGAAAACTTTTGTGTCTCAAAGGACTCTATCATGAAAGTAAAATGACAACCTACATGTTGGGAGAAAATATTTGGAAACCACATATCCGGTAAAGGTTTAATATCCAGAATATATATAAAATCCTTCAACTTAACAACAAAAAAGAACAAACAACCCAATTTAAAAATAGACAAAAGACGTGAATAGAAATATCTCCAAAGAAGATACACAGATGGCCACAAAGCAAATGAAAAGATGCTCCCCATCATTATCCATCAGAGAAATGCAAGTCAAAACCACAATGAGATTCCATTTCTCACCCATTAGAATGGCTGCTATTAAAAAAAAATTATAGGTGTTGGAGAGGATGCGGAGAAATAGGAACATTCATTCATTGCTGGTGGCAATGTAAAATGGTACAGCTGCTGTGGAAGACAGTCTGGTGATTCCTCAGAATGCCAAGTATAGGCCTATGATAATGACACAGCAATCCTACTACTAGGTATATACCCAACAAAATTGAAAGCAGGGACTCGAACTGATATTTGCACACCAGTGTTCATAGCAGCGTTATTTATAGTTGCCACAAGATGGAAGCAGTTCAAGTGTCCATCAGCTGATGAATGGATAAACAACATATGGTATATACAATACAATAGAATATTATTCAGCTGTGAAAAGCATTGTGGTTCTGATACATGGATGAACCATGAAGACATCATGTTGAGTGAGATAAGCCAGACACAAAAGGACAAATATTGTATGATGTCCCTGATGTGAATTAATCAGAATAAGCTAACTGATAGGATCAGAATCTAGAATACAGGTTACCAGGGGTAGGGATTGGGAAGTTAAGGCTTAACATGTAGATGGTTCCTGTTTGGAACTATGGAAATGTTTTGGTGATAGATGGTGGTGACTGTAGCACAACACTGAGTGTAATTAACAGCACTGAGATGTATATCTGTATGTGGTTGTGCCGGTTTAGATAGATTATGTTCCCCCAAGAAGCCACGTTTTAATCCAATCTTGTGTGCTATTTCCATGGAGATATGAGTGATCCAGCTGTAGGCGAAACATTTTGATTAGGTATTTCCATGGAGGTGTCAATGGGTGGGTCTTAATTAGATCACTCTAATCCTTTAAGAGGAGCCAGAGCCAACAGAGATGTTTGGAGATGCTTGGAGTTGTGGACAGGACATTTGGAGATGGTAAGGTAAGAGATGAAACCCACAGTTTGCCCTGGAGAAGAGCAGACACCAGCCACATGCCTTCCCAGCTGACAAAGGCCATCGACCGTTCTTCAGTGAAGGTATCCTCTTGTTGCTACCTTAGTTTGGACACTTTTATGGACTTAAGACTGTAAATATGTAACTTAATAAATCCCCCTTATAAAAGCCAATCCATTTCTGGTATTTTGCGTAATGGCAGCATTAGCAAACCGGAACAGTGTTAAAAGATGAAATGTTAGGTTATATGTATGGTAATAGAATAAATTTTTTTTAAAAATCCATAGACCTGCACTACAAACAGTGAACCCTAACGTAAACCATGGACTTTAGTTAATAGTACAATTATAAAAATGTGCCTTCATCAGTTGTTACAAATGTTCCACACCAATGCAAGGTATTAATAATAGTGTGGTATACAGGAATCTTGTATTTTTTGCATGGTTATTCTGTAAACCCACAACTTCTCTAATACAGGGGGAAAAAAGAGTCTACAACTTGAAATTAATCTGAGGAATGATCTGGAAGCCTGAAAAGCAGACAGAGCAGGAAGGATGCATTTCAGCTGATGTATATGGCAGCCTTTTGCGGTCTGTGGAAGCTTCATCCAGATTTCCAGCTCCTTTTTGGCAGAGTCTCACATTGGGTAGATTCTCATGTTGGGTAAGAACAAAGCTACTCAAAGCAAATTTATGTAATTTCTCTAAATACAAATCCAGATTGAATTTGGGCAAATCACAGGATTTATCATCATATGCTATTGACTTTTCTATCTTTTCCAAATATAACTTTGTGAAACTCTATTCTAGGATACTTTATGGCTGCAGTCCTGGTCTATTTTATGGTTTAAGGAGAAATCTAGGAAAATTGAATTTTGGATTTATTTTTTCCTTCCTCTAAGGATGATATGTTTTCTATGCTGAGGCTTATAGATGTCAGTTTCTCTATAGACTAATCCTCTTTCCTGGCAGCCCTTCCACATGTTACCTGCCGCTGTCAGAGGGAGCAAAAAGCAAACCTTTGCCTTTCCTTTCCTTTTCCTTTGCTCTGCACTGAGTAACACTGACCTGGCTAACTCAAGGTTTTTAAAATAATTTCACAATGAGCTACTCCTCACTATAGAAAATTTGGAAATTTAGCAGAAAGTATGAAAACAAGCCATCTATAACCCCACCTCCAAAAGGAGACACTTTTGATATTTTGGTGTATTTCATAGTTTATATTTCTATGGTTGTGTATACATTTATAAGCACACTGGAGATTGTACTAGAGATTGAGCTTGAGCCTAGTTTGACGTTTAACGTAATGGTTTGACTAGCTCCTCATGTTTACAGTTCTTTAAAAATGTCATTAAACTGAATTTAAAAAAAAATTTTATGGTATATGAATATATCTCAATAAAACTGAATTTTTAAAAAAAGTCATTAATTACAACCATATGACAGTCTTATCTTAAAGGCTGTTGCATAGCTTAACTTTTCCAACTTTTAATTAGGAAATTCAGAATAGAACTTTTTTTGTGGATAATAAGTGTTTCAGGATTATTTTTGAAGTAGTTCTGTTTTTTCTACTTAAGATATCTCACTTGTCTTTGAACTTATCTTTGATTTAATCCTTCTGTATTTATAATCAGTTCCAAAATTGTTCATTTTTAGGAAGATTTTTGAGCTTTGTTCATGCTCTAGTCATTTTTTTTTCATGGCCTTATGGAACAATGTGAAGGACCTTATTGCATGTTTTCACTTTATGAGTTTACATGGTCTTTGAATTCTTGTGTATTGACCAGCACAAAATATTTTTTGCTTCAGATTTGAGTGTGCACAGATTGTAAAATAAATAGCAAAAGTATTCCCCATGAGTTGAGAGGAAGCCACATCTTGATGAAATTAGTCTTCGCCTGAAACCAGAATTATAGATTATTTCTAAGATCCCATCTAGATAAACTCTAACACCCTCATTTTCTAGAGCAAGGTGCAGGCTCAGAGAAGACATTTGTTTACCACTGATTTGTAAATGATTTACCCCCCACCCCCCCATGCCTCATTTTCCTCTTCTGAGAAGTAAGAGCTGGTGTAGCTCATTGACCATCGCACGTGCTGTTTGGACCTCAGGTGTGCTGCATAGATGAGCCTGGGCTTCTCACTCCACCACTCACCATCTTGGTTGTGCTTAGATTGGTTTTGTATATTGGGCTTCTAGTAAGATTCTGGCTATGGGAAAAAACTGAGGTGATGGACCCTATCCATCTTGTTTGGTCCTATACCTCTGTGCCTGGCACAGGGCCGGGCCAG
>PVKY010009653.1:0-13170 GCA_004027775.1 Bradypus variegatus
GCTCGTGAATCCAAACCACTGCCACTCTAACCGGGGTCCAGAGACCACCAGGTTTTATGGGAACCCTCAGAAAACACTATGTTTATCTCTGAAAGCCAACAGGAAGGAGAATGGGCTTCCGGATCAGAGTTCCACTTTGGCTGGCTACTCGCCCCTAAGAGCTGGCCTAGTACGAGTCACCATCAACACTAAATGGAAGGAGTCGGAAAAAGCGGGTCACACACGCAGACTGCGTGGGCCCTGACGACCCCAACACCCGCTGTGCAGGGAGCCCCCCACTGATGCCTGCCCCCTCCTTTGCTTGCTCCAGCTCCTTGGTGCTGGGGAACACGTGTTTGACAGGCAGCGCCCACGTTTCTGTGCGTCAGTCCTGAGGCCCCTCCTGCTCAAGGCCGCCCCGGGGGGCAGAGGGTCCACACCGGGGCCCTCGCCTTCCTCTCCCCGACTGTAAAATGGAGACTTTTATCATCAGCTCTGCCTCCCTAAGGCGCTCACCACGAGACCCCAGCGAGACACGGCGTGCGGCACCTGAGAAAGCAGCCGGCTCATCACGAACGTAAGGGGCGACCATCACTGCCCAGGAAGTGGCGGGCACTCACCTCGGACTCAGATGCGTCTGTGGCCTTCTCCTTGAGAGCCACGCTCTCGGTCAGCACGGCCCCGTTGTACTTGCTGCAGATGTCCTCGTCCGAGTAGTGTAGGCCTCCCGGGCTGGGCCGAGGGGGGGACCTGACTCGGGGAGAGGGGTGCAGTTCGTTACCCTGATTCAGGGCAGCTTGGGGCAAGAGAGACTCTCCCTCCGAGGCCTCCCACCTGCCATCTGGTCTCCGTCGTGTCTGAATCAGGCGAAACCCACAGCCTTTGGTGCTGCTTTGGCAACTGGGCATTGGCTACCAGGTGAACCCAACAACCACCATTACGGGGGTCTGTGAGGGGCTGTGCAGGGCCTGGGAGGCCCCGGGGTGAGTGGGCCGGGCTCTGCCCCATGCAGGGGCCAGCGGGACACAGAAGGAGGACGAGCACCGAGAGGTCGGAGCCTGGGAGGCTCAGGGTGGTTGGAGCTCTGGGGGTGGGGCGGGGGTAGCGGGCAGTGGATCTGGACAGAAGGGCGGGGGCAGGGCTCTGGAGGAAGGGCCGAATCCACTAAGCCAAGGAGTCCGGATCGTATCCTGTCTCCACCCTGTCTGCTGGTGGCACAGAAACTGGGGCTGGGCTGGCACCGGGAGGCCGCTGAGGCAGCGATCCTCGTGGAGGGCAGTGTTCTAGGACTGTGTTCACGGTCGCCACCCCCAGGGGGGCAGGCCCTGGGGTGACGTTGCATAAAGGCTCCATCACAGCAGATGGGAGGCAGAGCCGCTCCCACCGGCCTTGCAGAAGCAGACGGCCCTGGTGTAGGCTCCTATGGAGAGGCCACATGGAGGGAACCGCGGGCACCTCTGGGTCTGGAGGGGCCCTCCCACCAGCAGCCAGTAAAGAGCCAGTACCCAAAAGAAGAGACTCCTTCCAACAACCAGAACAAGCTTGGGGGTGAATTCTTCTTCCCCGGCTTAGCCTCCAGATGAGAGCACAGCCCAGCCTGCAGCCCCAAGAGCCCGAGAGGAGCCCCAGCTCGGCAGCACCAGGATGCAGCCTGGAGAGCCCTGAGCACAAAATTGCTTAATGTTTAAATTGGACAGGGCTTACTGCTTTTTCTTCCCTTTTTAAGTACGTGCAGTGATCCATTAGTGAGTGGCCTGAGGTCAGCCAGAGAGGGCAGTTTGTCCTGCTGTCTGTCCAAAGGGCTCTCCCCACTGCCCAGACCCCTGGCCTCCTTCCAGCGCAAGCCTCAGGCTGTGCCGAGCCTGGGCGGGGGCCGCAGACAAAGCAGGGGGCAGCCATTGCCCAGAAAACCAGGAGTGTGACAAGAACTCTGCAGGAAAGACACACGCCGAGGAGCCCGTGGTCCTGTGGGGAAGGCACTGCCTCCCACAGGGGTCCACCAGGCCTCGGTTTCCCTGCAGGAAAGGCCAAGAGAAGGCCAAGGGTCCTCTGTGCCACATCAAAGATAACTTATTTTAGGAAGGATGCCATTTGTCATTGAACCATTTGGATAAATCTTTTTATTCTAAGCCACTAACATGGTGACGGACCCATGAAAGTGGAGCCAAAACACATGTGTTAGAGAGAGAAATCAACCATATGCTGACACCAGAGAAACTTTAAAGTGGTGCTAGGGGACCCAGAGTCCCACAGGCCCTGCCCCATTCCAAGGCCTCAGGCCCTCCTTGGAGCTCCAGACAAACATTTGGATCCCCCCTGCCCCCCGACTTCAATCACATTTGGGGTCCTATTGCTGGGTCTGAAAAGGTGACGTCTTATTTAAAAATCTGAGGAAAGGGTCAAGTTTACTTCTGGTCTTGATTTTATTTTGCCCTTAGCTTTCAGCAGGTTCTGAATAGTTTGCTCTTGGCTATGTCAGAAAATTCAGGACTTTAAACTAAACCAGCTGACGTGCAAGAACAAATCAAACCAAAGGAGCCCTGTTTTCCACGGAAAATAAGCTCTTGAAGAGCAGCTCAGCTGAGAACTTCTGACCATGTCAGAATATCCGGAAGTCATGTGTTTGTTCACGTCAGCTGACCAACAGACCAGACAGAGAGCTGTTCTGAAGATAGCAAGAGACTGCTGCTTACAAATGCTCGAGGGCAAGATGCCCTGTGGCCCACGGGCCCTGCGCACCCCTTCCCACCTCTGATGGCCCCAGAGGACTCACAGGTACCACCGGCTCGTGAGGTCCTGGGGTCTCAGAGCAGGCAGGCTCCTTGGAGGCTTGTCTTCTCTGCTCCTTCCCCAGCCCCGTGTGCACCTGCTCCACCACCTCCTGGCCCAGGAAAGGCCCCCAGGCCTCCACCGCCTGGGCTCTTCTTCAGAAAGGTCTGTCTTAGCTTGTGCCAAATCCACTCCCCATAAACCTTGCACCTATGCTCTGAGGTTTTGTTCCTCCAGGGATGCACGCAAACTCTGATTCTGCTCACCCAGGATGGCCGTGTTTTCTCCACAGTGGGGAAAGCTCTGTGTGTGCTGAGACCCTCCAACTTCACCAGGTAATTTTTTCTAGGGAGTGGACGGACGTTGGCCTGGAATACTGTCTATTCTCCGACCAGGTATGTCAAGGATGAGTCTCTTCTCAGAAGACAGACAAGATATTTGCAGCAAGGGAGCAGAACGTGTAATATCTTAATGTTCTCTGTGACAAGGCCCTCTTTGTCTTGAAGCTACGTGTGATTGTTTTCTCAGGTTTCTGCTGTGCAGGAGAAGAAACGTGCCTCTTGGAGGCCAAAGGAAGTGACAACGATGAGGCCAGATGTCATCATGAGCAATGGTTTTGACTTCCTGCCCCAAGGAAAGCCATGGAGGGGGTTGGAGGCTCTGGGGCTCTGGACTGGCTCCCTGGGGGTACCGGCTGCAGTGAGCTGCAGGTATGGGACCCCTGGCTAGTCTGCCTCCCTGAGGAACGAGGGACCTCAGCTAGTTCTGGGCCCCAGGGCCATGTTCCAGATTGCCACACTCGGGGAAGAGACACGAGTGTGGGCTCTGCTTGGCACCGGGAGTTTTACAGACCATGCAGGGAATGGGGGCCTCTTTGGTCTGCCTGTATCTCCATTGCATGTAAGTTCCATTTCCTTGCGATCAGCGTTACATCAAAGCCAAGTCTGCTGGTGGGCCCCGGAAAGTCCCCTTTTCTTGTCCATTCTCCAGGTAAAGCACCCTCAGGCTATTTCCCCCAGACTCCCAAGACCCCTCTCCTCGGTCCAGGTGCTCACACAGAAGACGGTGCCCTCTACACCTCCAAAGGCAAATCAAGGTTACCCCCCAACCCCTGCCTTTTCTCTGGGGAGACTTACTTCCTGCTAAAATGTGGGTCACGGACAGGAGGTAAGAGACTGTGGGGGAGAAAATCCTTCTTGTCTGTGCTCATGTCCGTGGGTCCAGTGGACCTACAGCACGAGGAAACCAGCCGCACAGCGCGGCCCTGTGTTCCAGCAAACACACCTGAAGTGGGAATTCCCTAAATCGGGGCCCCAGCCGGCTTCCGAGAAGGCCAGCCTGCGGGCTCTCGGGGCTCCCCTTCCACTCCCAGCACACCCGAGAACCTGCCCTCTTTTTATGTCTCTAGAAACGTATTCACGTTACCTTGAACCCAGCTGCCAGTCCTGGCCCCCAGATTCAGCGCTGGATTTGGAATCCTGCTGGGATTTCGGTTCTGAACCCTCAGTGAGTTCTGCCGTGTTTTCCAGAACCACACAGCGGGATTCTGTGGGTTCGGGAGCGAGTGGAGGCCTGACCCCGCCAGCCCCCGGCCCCGGCCCGCTCAGGTGAGGCTGCCGTGCCTACCTGGCCCCGTTCTTCTTGGAGAAGGTGTTCTTGACACTGAGGTGGCAGCTGCTGAGCTCCAGGGCAGCAAACACTCCGTTATCCAGGGTCATGGACTCCTCCGCGGTGGACATGCTCTTACCTAGAGCCCAAGCACGAAGCAAGCGCACACGTTTATCAGAGGCCCCACCGGCGCGCCCGGAGCCAGGCTGGCCTCTGACGGGGCCCGCGTGCCCACCGCTCACAAACCCGGAGCCGTGCTGGCCTGGTCCCGCTGGCAGGGCAGCTAGAGCCGAGAACACAGAGGAAAGCCATGGAGAATTGGAGACACCCCAGAAAAAAACAATAAAATAAACATCAAAATGTTGATAATGACATTTTGTCTGTATTTTGCCTAATACAAAAGTACCAGTCTTTTAAATAGTATTTTATGAAAAGGTACTCAGAATGCATATAACTTTTTAAAATCAGGGGAATCAAATATCTCAAAACTTTTAAGTCAAAATTTATAAACATGTAACAAAAGATTCAAGAAAAAGTAAATGTATAAGGACATAGGAAAACATATTCTAAAATACATTAGCAGATCAAATGAATAAAAATAAAGTTCTAGGAAACCAAATTACATAAAAAAAATTTCCAGGCATTTCCCACCTTGCTCGGTGTAAAGGCCAAAATCTGTCCAGTTTTTACGCTGCCCCTGGTGTGCCCCTCCCCCCACCTTCCGCCCCCCTCTGTGTCCGCAGCTGTGGCCACGCTGTTCCCTGACACTGATCCTGACTGTCCCCGCTGGCTTTCCTCCTAGTCTCCTCTCTGCCTCGGTCGCTCTTCCCCCAGATGTCGTCACTGCTTGTCCAGCCCCTTCCTTCACATCACGCTTAAATGTCGCAGACCAGATAGAACCTTCCAGATCACCCTAGAGCGCAACCTCCCCTCCCCCGCCTCCTCGTCCCAGACTCCATAAAGCCTTCACTTTGCATTATTCTCCTCCCCGGTGCTCATCACCGCCTGACACATTGTTTATATACGTGCACGTGTTTTTACCTACACACGGCCTGACTTCCATGTTCCCCCGTTAGACTCTGAGCTCTGGGGGCGCAGGCTCTACCCACCAGCCTCTAGGAAAGGCAGTGCCGAAGCTCAGACCAGGGCTGGAGGAGTATTTGTTAGATGCACCGACACTTCCAACCCCAAGGCAGCCTCTCTCCTGGCGACCCGGTGCCCTTTCGGGAACCCCTGAGAACTCCATTTGTATCCAAGAGAAAAATCCAGGAGAACCCAGAGGGCAGTGAATGAAAGACAAGCAGCCCAGGGTGGGGGTGTGGGTGGCAGGGAGGGGGGCAGAATCCGAAAGGGAAACAGGCCCGGGCGGCAGTGGAGGGGCAGGCAGGAAGGGCTCCGGACCAGGCCGTGACAGGTGGCAGAGGACACAGCATGGCTCTTGGCCGGGAACGTAGGCGTTCAGAGGGCAAGTATTTTTTTCTTCCTAAGCTTCAATTATGATGTTAAATCAATACTCTACGGTGAGACTGAGTATCAGAAGCTGCAGGCCAGATCCGTCTTTCCAAGTCTGGTCCCCGGATGGAGAAGGAAAGGGAAAAAGGGGGTGATTTTCTCTATGCACCAGACACAGGATCCTGTGGCAACATTAATTCAGCAAAATGCCGCACCATTGCTGCATCTTAAATCACACAGGAATAAAATAGGATTTATAAACACTTGTTAGAACTGAATTTTACAGAGAAAAATAAATCCTTTTTTTGAGGGAGGAATTGCTTCACGTTACAAAGCAAATGGCAAGGCCCCTGGGTTGCCTGGTTCTATTAACCCCTTCAGCACGATGATGGTCAGTGGGCACGCTCGGCCGTGAGAGCGGCCTTCCCGACAAGGAAAGACAAGCGGACAGGAGAGCCCGATGGTGGTGCCAGCTCAGACAGGCTGGGGTGACGCCAGGGCCTGCCCGTGCGCTCCGGCTCAGGCCGGCTCTGGTACAGGACATTCAGGCAGAGCAGCGAGTGGCCTCACTGCTAATCACGAGGACAGCAAGGTGACCAAGGGCACCCACCGTGTGGGTTCAGTTCGTGTCTTTCTTGTTGGGTGACACTTGAGGTGCACGGGGCCAGCACCCCATAAGGCTGCCCCCTCCCAGTTTACACCTCTGCACCGGGGAGCCACGATTCCGTCTTCTATGGCTTGCTCCCCACCCACGTGCAATGGAAAGCCACCGGGCAAGCTCTTCTGCGGCTGGTTTTACCCCACGTAGATGTGTTCATTTTTCTAATGATGGTGACCCATATTTAAGGAGCGCCTACTACCTACTGGGCGTGGATTCCCAGCAGGGTGGACCAGCCCCCAGGGAGCTCCATGAATCTCCCCAACACCCCTGAAAAGATGGCCCCCACATGAGTGTTTTATCCTTAATAGGATGAATAGTCCAATATTTCATCTGTTAAATGCTTTATGCTTTTTATCAGATCCTGTAATCAATACTGTTGCATTTGACTGCACAGATGAGGAAACTGAGACCCAGACGGCTTGCCCAGGAGCCCGGTGTCTAGAGCTCGCTGTCTCCAGAAAGGGCGTCTGTGGCATGTTTTATCACCCAGAGGCAAACGGAACGGACGGGTGTGGGCTGATGTGGCAGATCCAGGGGAGAAAATCAAACATGTTAGCTCGAGAGCGCCGCGGGCACATGTGGGAAGGGGAGCAGGGCCCGAGTGCCCACCTGCACTGCGGTTCTTGTACTTCTTACTCTGTCCGTGCAAGACCAGGGCGAACACAGCCAGCAGGAGGATGATCAGGCCGGAGAGCGCCGCCACCGCCAGGAACCACCGCTCCTCGTAGAACGGGGTCTGCGCTTGAGCTGGAGGAGTGCAAACGCACAGGGGCTGCTCAGTGGAAGCCGGAGGGGTGCGGTGGGGTGACCGGGCGGGTGGGCGAGGACAGGACACCCCCAGTCCCGGGTGAAGGGTGACCCCATCCAGCCTGGGTTTTCGTGGCCGCCCCTTAGCCCGCCAGGGCTGCTGTACAAGTGCCACGACCGACTGGTTGAAGAACAGGAACTGACCGACTCACAGTTTGGGAGGCTGGAAGTCCCAAATTGCAGGGGGGCTGGCCGGCCCCCCACGACTCCATCCCCGCCTCCATCACACAGCTGTCTCCTTCTGTCTCCTACTCCCTGTTCCCAAATCTCCTCTGCGTGTAAGGACTCGGGCCCTGCCGGATTGGGGCCCACCCTGGCTCAGTTTGGCCTCCCCTTCACTGACCACCTTCACACCACGGACCAGGGGATGGGACAAGGATGTGCCTTTTTTGGGGGAGACGATTCATCCCTAAGAGCTGATTTCCTAGTTTCCCAGGGACAAGGCTCCGGCCTGCTCAGCTCCTCAGCAAGAATCTCCCCACTGTCTCTGCAGAACGGAGCAAAGGGTTCCCCCGTCCCCCAGGCCACCCCCTGCCCTGGAGACTTCTCCGTCCCTGACATTGTCCATCCAAACTGCCTTTCCTGCTTATTTTCTCCTGACATCATCTGCTTAAAAACATCTGGTTAAAGTGAGGAAGGAAGACAAAGGGCCCAGGAGGACGGGGCTAGCGGAACATCCTCGGGAGACCAAGCCATCCTCACGCTGCAGCTTCTCTAGGCAGCCGCCACTACGCTGGACACAGGGCAGGAAGCACAGGATATGTTCTTTCTTTTCGTTTCCAAAGATGGTTCCACTGCATCCCCCTCTCCTTCAGGAAAAGAGGCCTGCGCCCCGAGACGGCCCCTGCAGGGTTCCTACCTGACACTGCTGAGGAGGGGCTGCTGGGTTCGCCGTAGCCCACCTCGTTGACGGCCACCACCCGGAACTCGTATGACACCCCTTGCCTGAGCTTATCCAGGCTGACCGTGTAGGACGTGGCACTCCGGGGGATGGCCTTCACGAACATGTCCCACAGGCCTTCATCTGCGGGAGAAACAGGGGTCAGAGGAGGCGCCCGTGGCCGCCGCGGTCAGTGCCCAGCCTCCCCTGGGACAGCACCTGGCTGAAGCACTGGAGGCTATGAGAGCTGGTGGACAGGGAGAGGGACAGAGAGGAGCCCTCTCCCTACTTAGTCAGCTCTGAAAGCAAGAGGGGTGGCCTCCTGAGCTCCCCACACGCCCCCACGCCCCCACCTGACTCCAGCCCCCACCATGTTTCTGGCCGGACCTGGTCTTCGGCCTGGGCTTTTCTGTTCTCCTTCTGGCCTGGTGGTCTCAGGCCTGGTGTGTGCCCCCGATACTGACTTTGCTGACAACTCCCACCTCTGCCCACCCCAGGGAGCTTCCCACAGTCACCAATGGCTGCACATGTCGCCCCCACCCCCCGAATCTCTGGGATGCCCAAGGAATTCCGCTACATCCTACTGGGAAAAGGCCCCCAGCAGAGTTCTCAGCCGCAGGTTCCTGTGAGAGGCCCCCTGCCAGCGTGGCAGCGACGCGGGTGCTGTCTCGGCTCCGCCTGGGGCGGCCACTGCAAAGTCCCGAACTTGGTTCCAACCAGTTGACATCACGTTGCATTTCATAGCTGGGTGGGGGTGCCCAGAGGGCGGCTTTCCCGGAAACGTGCTGGGCGCCCTGGCAGCGGCTTGCTCTCCTGCCGGTCCCCGCCCAGGCCCGACGGGACCTCCCAAATCACCCCCACAGCGCGGCTGCCTCAAGTTCGAGCCCCTTCAGAGGGGTTTCAGAATCACAGAATCAAGCTGCCCTGAGACCACTTAGTTTTCCAGCCTAAACTTCCAAGTACAAGTAAAAATTAAAAAAAAACATCGAATTTTTTAAAACTCTGACATATATAAAATACTAATAAGTTCAAAATTAAAGCCGGAACATCAGGACGCAGAGGAGAAGGAAGGAGCAGAGGGGCTTGATTCTGAGGACTCGACCCACAGGGCAGAGGGGCCACAGGCCTGCGCCCGGCCCGGGAGCGGCAGTCAGGCCCCTCGGACAGGGGCCCCTGCTCGGCTCTGACTCCGGTTCCCGGGAGCCCCGAGCTGAGGCCGTGTGGGGAGCCCCGAGCTGAGGCCGTGGGGGGAGGCCCGAGATGAGGCTGTGGGGGGAGCCCCAAGACGAGGCTGTGTGGGCCAGATCCGACTCGGGGTCCCAGGAAACACCTGAGGTGGGGGCAGCAGTGACAGGGCACCAGCCCCCCAGGGCGCCTGGAGCTCAGCCCCGAGCAGAACCGCAGGGAAGGGGAGGTCAAGGCTGAGCCTCCCGCCCCTGCCCGTCAGGGGCCTCGGGTCTGGCGAGCTGCAGGGAGGACCCCAGGCTGCAGCTGGTGGTCAGGCCGGCCCAGGGGCGGCCCAGGCATTCCACGGGGAAGAGGGAGGAAGAGGAGTCGACGACCTTGATGACATGCCGAGGGCGGCTGTTTCTAGAACAGACCCTCGGTGCAGGCCCAGGGCCGGTCTGGTGCAGCTCGGCGCGGCGGGGTGAGGGGTGCTGGGGGTGGTGAGAGGTGCAGAGTGCGGCCCGGGGGGCACAGCTGAGCTGGGCAGAGCCGGGAGAGTTCCGGGGCCGGGCAGGTAGCAACGGCCTTTTCTCGGGCCGAGCTTTTACTCTCCCTGACGAGGGCCTGCGAGGTGGTGGTGGGACAAGGAGAGAGGTTCTCCTGGGGAAGCAGCAGGCTGATCCCCCGTCAGCCAGGAGGCCCCAAGGGAAGCAGTGGAAAGAGCCCTGGTCCTGGAATCTGGGCCCAGGTTCCTATGTCAGCACTACAAGCAGCACAGCCCTGGGCAGGTAACCGCCTCCCGGGACGTGCATCGTCTTCCGTCAGGTGAGGATAATAACGACGGGCATAAAGGTGAGGACTGCCACGGCCTGTTCCAGTGTGGTCCTCGCTGCAGCCCTGCAGGATGCGAGCTTCAACTCTGCTCACTCTACGTGTGAGGAAACTGAGGCACAGGGGGATGAGTAACTGGCCCAAGTCACACACACAGAAAGGGGCAGCGCCAGGCCTTGAGCCAGGCCTCTGGGTCCAGATCCCGATTCCTTTGCCAGGACACAAGATCTGCCTCTTTCTGAGGAATCCCACGAGTTTTCTGGCTCATCACCAGGTCCGCCGTGTCAAACGGCAGCTGGCATCTTGGGCTGTTGGTGGTGGAAGGGGCTCCACATGCTTTAGACAGAGAAGGGGGTGACAAGACTTGAGGAAGAGAAAGACCTACAACCAGTGTTCTCCCTTACAAGGGAGCCCTGACTTTTGCATAGAGCTGAGCCACAAACAAGCCAGTGACAGCTCCAAGGCGCACGGCATCGTGGTTAAAAGAACAGACTCTGGAGATGACAGCTGCGGTGCAGCACCCAGCTCCACCACACACTGGCTGTGTGACCTTAGGCAAACTACCGAGCCTCTCTGTGCTTCTTCTGCAGGATGACGAAAGCTGGCTTTGTGGTGAGGCTTCAACAGGTCATGTGCAAAGAGCTCAGAGCAGTGCCCCACACACAGCAAGCTCCAGACAAGTGCTTGTAAAATAAAATATAAAACCAAATTGCTAAGGAGGTTGTTTGGTAGCGACGTGAGCTCAGAACCCCAAAATATTGATGGGAAACAGTTATCTCTCATGAATTAAATGTTCTTTTCTAGGCATGGGTATGGGAGCTTTAGAAACAACAAGGGCTCCAGGGAGAAAAAAACACAGGTGAATATGTAAACCCACAGGTCCATGAGCCACCTCGTCACACATCTCGTGACACCGGACATGCTCCAATGGATCAGCCCAAAGGTAAACAGCAAGAAAATTGCTAGTGTCTAAGCCTGTGTTTGCACAGGATTTATAGTTTCCACTGATTAAGTTCTTAGAGTTGCAGGTTAATAAAGGAATGGATGTGAGTGAGATTTTAAAGGTACAAATCTCTGTACAGGTAGAAATGCAGCACTCTGATTATTACTAAATTTGCATTTATAGTAATTTATCACTGAGATGCTCATTGCCACTGACAATGTCAACACGGCCAACCACAGCTCAAGCATTTTTTGCTCCTAAAATATTGAGGTCAGACCTGGAACGTCTGTTGCATGTGATTTGTATTCTGAATTTTGCATGTGACTGGTCGGGGATAACACGGACACAGAGCGTGGGGAAGGAGCCGCGTTCCCACCCTGCGCTCCAACATTCACTCGGCAGACTTTTAAGGGCCTCTCTTGGGGCAGGCCCTGCCCGGGCCACCAGGGAGTCGGATACACTTCTGACCTCAATGGGCTGAAAGTCCAGGGCCAGGGGATGGAGCGGAATCCACAGTCCCTTTGGCCCTTGCAGACTCATCCCTCTCAGACCACCCCTGAGCCCCCCACTATCCTCCAGGAAGAGCTGGCTGCCCCCTCCTTGGGGCTCCAGGGAGCATGATTGCACCACGCTCTCCCTAGTTTACCTGTCACACCATGGGCTCGTGAGTTTCTCAAGAGTCCAACCCGTATTTGCTGACATCATCCATCTGGATGTCTGTCCATTCTTCCTGCCTCCCTCCCTCCCTCCCTTCCTTCCATCCATCCATCCTTCTATCCATCCATCCATCTTTCCTTCCTTCCATCCTTCCTTCCACCTATCCATCCTTCCAACCATCCATACATCCACCCATCCTTCCATCCATCCATCCATCCATCCATCCATCCATCCATCTTTCTTCCCTCCCTTCCATCCTTCCTTCCATCCATCCATCCATCCTTCCTTCAATCCATCCATCCATCTTTCCTTCCTTCCAACTATCCATCCTTCCAACTATCCATCCTTCCAACCATCCATCCTTCCATCCATCCTTCCATCCATCCATCCATCCATCCAACCATCCATCCAACCATCCTTATTTCCTTCCTTCCTTCCATCCTTCCTTCCTTCCATCCATCCTTCCATCCATCCATCCCTTCATCTGTACATCCATCCATCTTTGTATCCCTGTGACCTTTCACAGGCCTGGCACAAGCAGACTTTCAGTACATAATCACCACCATCACTTATTTAGCACTTACTATGAGCAAGTACCATTCTAAGGGTTTTCAATGTTGAATGAATCGTGGAGTGTTTTCTTCTAACTAGACTGACAATTTTTTTCCTGTAAAAGGGACTAAGGACAAAAAATATGGACTCTTAAAACCTAGATGCCACTTAAAACCACAGAAATTAAAGGATAGAGGATTGCGAAAAGTGTTTCAGAGGCCCTGGGCAGGTCTAGAGAGGGTTTTCTGCATGTCTTTTGCACTAACGCTTCCGTAATGCTTTCCTGCTACAGAAGGAAAAAAATTTCCTCCTTTCTCTACCATCACCTAAAGGCCACATTTTATTTTAAGCACTCTGTCATAGCTCCAGGAATTGTGTGCATTTTTCATAAAAACATTTTAAAATATTGATACAGAATCTCTAAACAGAATGATTTATTTAGCAATTCATTTACACTGAAAAACGTGTTTGTGTGTGTGTGGGGGGATATGCCAAGAGATTTTCCTTCTGAATTAACAGAAGAAATTGTTCACATTTTTATTCTGCTTAATTTGCCTTTCCAAAATTAGCATATTCAGCATTTTAAACCCAAGTTATAATTCACTGGGTTATTTATCCTTACTAATACTGACACCAAAATTATGAGTGGATAAGAAAACCTTGGCAGCTGTTAAAATGTCCCCTCTGTTTCCCAACTGTGGACTGTTTTTCTCATTTGTGTTATGCTGTTAAATATCTCAATAAATCAGTGACAGAGACAAGTAACTCCACAATGGGGTGTGTGTGACATTACAGAACTATTAGTGATAATGAGATTTGTGCACTAATCTTCCAGGCACTGGGATAATCCCCGATTTCTGTCTC
>PVKY010009654.1:0-13165 GCA_004027775.1 Bradypus variegatus
GGGGAACAGTACCTCAGGCCCCCACATCCGCCCAGGCTTCACCTTTCTTCCATCCCCCGAAAGGCCCGAGCTAGACCCGGCTCAGTACAATGAACAAGGACCAGGGCTCTGGGGCCAGACGCCCCTACTTAGCAGCTGCAGGGCCTTGGGCTGAATCCCTCTATACCCACATTTTCTACCCTGTAAAATGAGGGAGGATAAAAAGGAAAGAGGAGGAGGTGGTGGAAGTAAGAGAGAGTGGGAGAAAGAAGCCCCTGAGGTTTGCAGCACCTCCAGTTTGCAAAGCATCTCCAGCATTCTCTTGCTGTCACTCAGCTCATGGAGATGGGCAGGCAGGGGTCCTTACCCCCGTTTGGCAGACAAGGAAGCTGAGGCCCATACACATGTACATCTGTGTAAAGGCAGAAACTTCCACAGGGCAAGAGGAGACTTTGCTTTGGAGTCACTAGTTGAGATTTCGGCTTTCCCAGGGGAGGTCAGGGCTGGGGAAGAGCAGAGGCTTGGGGGCTTTACTGGCCTGCTGCACCCCTCCGCCCAAAGCAGTCCCACCCCCGCTGGGCCGGGGGTCTCCACAGTGCCATGGCAGAGAGGTGAGGGCACAGACCCTGCCAGGAGCCTCACAGAGACAGCTAGAACACAGCTTATGGTCCACAGGGGCAAGAGAGGGCCCTGGATCACATTGGAGTGAGATTATGGCCTGAATGACACCTCCTCCAGGAGGCCTGCAATGATCCTCCAACCTAAAGTGTACCTCTGGCTGTGAGTGCCCCTAATTCCATATACTTCTTCATGACACTCATCACCATTTGTAATAATGTATCCATTAGTGTGGGGATTAGATTAGTACCTGTCTCTCTGATGACACCAGAGACTCTGGGTCTGCTCCATCAAACCTCCATCATCTACCTAAAGAGCCGACACAAGCAGGAGCCTAACACGTATTTGTTGGATGAGTCAATGGATGGAGGGACAGATGGATGGGAGGAGGGTGGAGGGGCAGTGCTGGATGCCCAGTAGCAGCCATCCACTGGGCCCCTCAGCAAGCACTTACAGGGAGCAGCAAGGGAAGAGAGATAAGTGGCTGCTTCTGTCATCCCTGCTTTGAGAGAAAGGGAGCTCCCTGTCCCTGAATGGGTCCAAGCAGAAAAACGGTGACGAGTCAGTGGGAGAGCATTGTAACACCACAGCTTTTAAAAGAGCTTTACAGTTTACAAAGTGCTTTCATTACCATTATCTCAGTTAATCCCAACATAGCCCAACTCAGTCAGCATTATTATCAACTTACAGATGAAGACACTAAAAGATAAGAGAAGCAAAGTGACTTGTCCAAGGTCACACAGCTGATGAATGCTGGATCTGGGATTTAAACTCAGTCAGTCTGGCTCCATTTACTGAATATCAACCAGCAGAATATTTACTTCCATCTACTGTATTATTTCTAATTCGCACAAAACCCCTTTGATATAGGAATCATTATGATTCCCGTTTCAAACCCGAGAAACCACATGATGTCCCTAAGGCCACCTGCAGGTGGGTAGCCCAGGCCCTGTCCATCCTGAGTTCCTTCCCTCCCCTGACCTGTCCTGCTGCCCCATCAGGCCTCCAAAGCCTGATGATTCAGGGAGAAAGTCCATGATTCAGGGAGCTGCACTGAGGCAGGTGTCAGGACAAGGAGGCAGGAGAGCATCCCTTAAAAGGAGAGATTCTGGAACCAGGCTGCCTGGGTTCACATCCCAGCTCTTCTATTTTCTAGCTGCATGGCTCCATCTCTCTGTGTCTCCATTCCCTCCCCTGATAAATGAGGATGAAAATATTAGCTACTTCTGCAGTGGTTGTAAGGAATAATTAACACTGTAAAGATTTTAGGATGGATCCTGGTATGTGCAATGTTAAGTGTTAGGAGTGACTGACATCAGTGCCTTCAGGGATTTGGGGATTGGATGGTGACAAGGTCCTGTGTCTGCCCTCTGGCCCACCCCTCTGTCTCAGGAGAGCTCTGATACTTGCCTGTCCTTGGCTGACCAGAGGGGAGGTGCCTTGGTGTGGAGCTGGGAGAGCATTCCTGGCAGCTGAGGCCCAGCATGGCAAGGGGTGGGCCAGGGAAACAGGGTGGGGCAGAGTGGAGCTGGAGCTGAGCTGGGAGTCCGGCTTCCTGGCTAGCAGAAACCCAGTGTTATTCAAAGGTCAGGGAAGGCTGAGCTCCTCCCAGCCCCAGGGAGTCAATCACAATTGGTCTAAACCAATCCCAGTAACTCAAGTGGTTATGTGATTTGCTGGGGGGACAGAGGGCATCAGACGCAATTCCTGCCAATAAAACGAGAGGAGTGGAAGCATTTTCTGCCTCTAGATGTGGCTGTTTGAGGCTGCGATGCTTGGAGCAGCTGCAACCACCTTATGACCATGAGGCACTCAAGGATGACAAAACAAGAAAAGAGAAAGAATCATGACCTTGGATGATATTGTTGAGTCATAGGATTAAGCCACCCTGCCTCTGGAACATCTGATCCCATGAGATAACATATGTTCTTTATTGTTTATACCTGTAGTAGTTGATTATTCTGCTACCTCCTGCCTAAAGCTTCCTAACTGACTCAGCATCTTAGCTTGACCTCCCCTCACTGGCTTGGGTTGATGTGCATCCAGGGGGCACCAAGAAGGTGGAAAGACACCTCTCTCCCCACCCCACCAAGATCCTAGACCCCAGAAGTGAGTACTAGAGAAGTACAGACTTCAGGAAAGTCACTCCCCTGAGCAAGAGAGAAGCTTTAGATGCTTTTTCTGTCTAATGGCCTAGAAGGTTCTTCTTCTCATGCTGAAACCATTGGTGGCTTGAGGCTTGGGAATCAACCCACTGCAATCTTCCAGTGAGCCTGAGGTGTGAGAATAAAATAAATAACACAAGAGGGGATCCTTTGCAAACTGTGGAGTGCTGTTCACTCGTCACATGTCCATGTTAGCATGATCTGGGTTTCTGTTCCATGGTGCATGCTTAATTGATATTTGTTTGTTCAAGGAATGAATGAACAGATGGATGGATGGATGGATGAGTGATAACAGAGGTCATGAAGGGATGGCCTTATGGGATGTATTAGTAATTGTGCCAGTTTGGATGTATTACGGCCCCCCAAAATGCCGTTATCTTTGATGCAATCTTGTGGAGGCAGATATATTAGTGTTGATTAGGTTGGAATATTTGATTGAGTGTTTCCATGGAGATGTGACTCAATCAACTGGGTGAAACCTTTGATTGGATAATTTCCATGGAGGTGTTACCCCACCCATTCAGTGTGGGTCTGAATTAAATCACGGAGCCACTATAAATGAATTGACAAACAGGAGCTCAAAGCAACTGAGAGTGACATGTTGAAGAATGCTGCAGCTTACAAAGGCATTTTGAAGACAGCCGTTGAATGCTGATGTTTTGGAGAATGCCATTTTGAAACGCAACCTAGGAGCAAGTGGACGCCAGCCCCAGGCCTTCCCAGCTAACAGAGGTTTTTCCAGATGCCAATGACCTATTTCCAGTGAAGGTACCCTATTGTTGATGCCTTACCTTGGGCGCTTTCTGGCCTTAAGACTGTGACTTTGTAACCAAATAAACCCCTTTTGTAAAACCCAGTCCATTTCTAGTACTTTGCATTCTGGCAGCATTACGAACTGGAACAGTAACTGTCCGAAATTTAGCAGTTTAGAACAACACACATTTACTATCTCATGTTGTCCTGTGGAGCAAGGATACGGGCCCAGCTTAACTGGCCCTCTGCTTCAGGATGTCCCACTGGCTACATTCAAGGCATCATTTGGGCTGCAGTCAAACCACTGAGGAAGAATCTGCTTCAAAGATCACGTGGTTGTTGGCAGACCTCAGCTCCTTGCAGGCTGTTGGACTAGGAGCCTTACTTCCTCCTTGTCTATTGGCTGAGGCTGCCCTCAGTTGCTTACCATGGGGGATGCTCCCATGTGGCAACCGGCTTCATCAAAGCATGCAAGCTGGCAAAGCAATAGAGAGAGCCTGCTGGTGAGACAAAAGTCATGGTCTTTTATAACCTAATCACAACAGTGACATCCCATCACCTTTGCCATATTCTATTAGTGGAAGAAAGTCACCAGTGCAGCTCCTACGCAGAGATCTGTGGGTAGAGGTTTTGCACAAAGCTGCAAATGTCAGGAGGAAGGGGTCCTGCGGGGCCTCTGGACGTCTGCAGAGGCAGATGGGGCCTGTGCTGGCTGATTCTGCCCTTTGACTGCCAAGGAGTCAAAAGGCTGGCCCCAAATATCTACTGGTCAGCCAACACCCAGCACCCCACTGACATCCCCACCTCCAGCTTGGGCCTGCACCATGGGTGCCCACGGGTCTGGTGGCAGGAGGCTCCCATTAGAGAGCCCTGGGCTGGTTAGTACTTGCCCTTCTGTCCATGGCAGCCTCAGCCTCAGCCTCCCTGGGGCATGTCCAGCCTCCTGGGCATGTCTGGCCGACTCTCAGGAACGTGGCAGAGCCAGGGGAGGCCCATGGCACAACAGACTTCCGAGCTACCAGGAAGAAGGGCCCTGGGGCTGGACGGATGTCAGGGGAGGGGTCTTGAGGAAGCAGGACACCAGGTTTGGGTCCCCTTTTGAGACCCAGCGGTGTTGGGCACTCCCCCATCCCCATCTGAAGCTGGTCAGTGGGGATGGCCAGGGCCTGGGCACTGCTGGAGCTGGTGGGGGGCAGCTGTCACTGCATACACACAGGAAAACTCTCCGGAATTTCCTAGGCGGCTGGCAGCTGGGAATCTGGTCTACCTACCCATCCGCAACAGGGTAACGGACATCCAGCCAAAGCTGGCATGGATCCAAGGATGGAAGCGTGCCTGCCACAGGTGGGCTCAGAGTCCCCACCACACCCTCACACTTCCAAACCCATATCCAGGACCTGCTCCTGGCAACTCATTCAAATTGAGAAGGGAGTGGGTGGGGCTAGGTGGGGCTTGGGTGCCCAAGGGACCTGCAAGCAGAAGGGACATCTGCTTTAGAAACCCCTCCAACCTTCAGGGTGGCTCAGGTGGTTGTCTCAGGGCAGGAAAACTTAACCAGAGCCCCGAGGCCTTGAAAAACAAACTTCAGAGACTCTCGGAGCTGAGGCGACCCCAGCTTGGGTCCTTGAGCAGGGCACGCTCCTCCCTGCCTGAGTTTCCTCTGTAGATGGCTGGGCCATGGGCTCACCAGGGGTCTGAATAGCACAGACATGGTGGGTTTCAAGCATGGCCAGCCAAGGAGGGACAGGTGAGGGCCCCAGACCCGGGGCTTGGGGTTGAGCCAGGTTGGGTGGGATCTTCCCAGCAGCCAGCCCCCTCTGTCTTTTCACCTGCCAAGGATATTGCTGTCTCTTCTCCCGGATCCTCAGACTCCTTTTCAGAGGGCTCATTACATCCCATAAACTGCCGACAGAGGCCCCAATAACAATGGCACCAAGAGGAGAGATGGAAATGGGAAGTTTGCCTAGGGAAACCAGGCTGGGGCACTGGGGGGTACAAGTCACTTCATTGGGCAATAGCTGTGGACACACGGGTTAATGTTCTTTAACCCTCTAACGACCCCTGGGAGGATAATCCGCTCATCCTTCGGCACAGATGAGCAGACTGAGAAGAGCCAAGCCTAGTGCCTAAGGTCACCTGCAGGCTAGTGGCAGAGCCAGGACATGAGCCCTGGTCTGTGTGGCCCCGTATGTAAGGTGACCCCATGCGGGGAGCTCCTCGGTGCTCTGCATGAAAGCCAGCTGCCTGGGGCCTTTCTTTGCTTTGAGATTTTCCAATGAGAGCTTCTCTGCCCCTAGGAACTCATGGCCCAGCTGGACAGACCAGGCAAAGAGTGAACAGTGGCAGGATGAGGAGGAAGTTCTGGCTGGAGTTGAGGGGCCTGGGTTCTCATGCTCAGGGATGCTGACAGGCTGTGTGGCCCTGGGGTAGTCACTTGCCCTCCCAGGGCCCAGGCTGCTGCTGGGAGCACCTCAAGTCCACGTCACCTTTGAAGGGTGGGTGGCAGGTGGTGGGAAGGCCTCTCCCTCCCCCAACACCCTCTGACTGGTCAAGGGGCCCTAAGTGAGACCATTTAGTTAGTCCTTCTTGGGGCAAAACTCAGTAGCTGATTGGTTCACATGGATTTTGAACAGATGCCCAGAACCAGCCTCTGGCCTCAGTCCCACTATCCTAGGTCCAGGGGTCTAGGTCACCCAGGGAGACCCAGCCCTGCGCAGCTCAGGGTGGAGTCTTCCCAGGGAAGCATGGGAGGAACCAAGGGCTTGTGTTCACACCATCAGCATCTCCTTCCTCAGCCCTTCCACACCAAACTCGGCTGTCCCCACACCCACCCACCTGCCCACCCAGGACCCACTGCCAAAGGTTATCACATCTTCCTGGTCTCCACCATGAGGCCACGCAGACCTGGCCCTGGGCTGGGTGAGGGCTGGGGTTCCCACACCCCTTCTAGACACACGCTTGATTTAAGGCTCTGCCATCACTGTCTTAAAATCCTCAGTAGTGTTTTACACAGTGCCCCCCATTTTCATTTTCCACTGGTTCCTGCAAATTACATAGCTGGCCTGCTTCCAGCCATCACTTCCTGGGGTTCTTGCAGCCATTCTTTGAGGCCAAGGGAGCAGGGGTTAGTTACAAGCCCTATTGGCAGATAAGAAAACTGAGGCCCAAGATTTGAAAGCTAAAAAGCTCCAGGATCATACCCCAAGTTTCCTTCAACCCCTGCCTCCACTGCAGGGCACCAATCTCAACCCCAAGGCCTGTGCCTGGAGGGAGGGTGGAGTTGGGGGAGGACAAAGGGGCTGCCTGGGGGGGGAGCACTCTCAGAGCTTCTCCCCATTTCCAAAGGGATAACGGAGAAACGCCCCTCAATGCTCTTGACTCCCATCTCACCCAATGCGGAGTGTCTTCTTCCATCTCTTCCTTCACTTTTGTTCTGGGAATTAATGAGAGAGCCCTTGGGTGAGACCCCAACTTAAGGGGACCTGAGCGGAGGACAGTCCTTGGGGAATAATGACTCTCAGAGCATTTGCCCTCCCTGCCCCCACCCTTATTCTGCCTCATTGTGTCTCTGCCCCAAACCTGCTCCCTTCTACCTCTGGGTCTGGGAGCAATAGGGAAGCTGGGAACAGAGACCAAGGGCTAGGAAGGGCCCCTTGGCAGATGTTCCCATGTTTTCTGGGCCTGGGAATGCAAACAAAAATCAGAATGTAGAGGCAGGCAATCTTGGTTGAAGTTGAATACTGGCTCTGCCACTAGTCAACCATGTGACTTTCAGCCTTTTTTGCAACCTCTCAGGGCCTCAATTTCCACATCTGTGAAATGGGAGAATAAAATCTAGCTCTGGGATTACTGTGAGAAGCATGAGAAACACTGGGTATGAATACTTTGTAAGCTGCCATACAAGTTCAACGAGATGATTCCAAACCTCTTCGGCCCACAGTAGCTGGGCTTTACCCCCTCGCTGAGCTGGGGTTCCCAGGGCACTGCACTGTCCCTGTCCTTAGCAGGGGGCCTGGCTCTGAGCCAGCCTCCACCATCAGTCTGAGAACATCTGGAGGACGGGGAGTGCGACTCCTCCCCCTGGAGCCCCAGGGCCTGGCTCCCAGGCAGCACGGGGCATGGTTAAGAGGCAGCCTTTGAGGCAGGTGAGCCAGGTGACCCCCCTGACCCGGCCACTTGTCCTCTGTGGGGTGATCTTCACCAGGGGCTGAGCCTCTCTGAGCTTTGGCTTCCTCACCTGTACCAGGGTGTATCCACCACTCACTGCCCAGGAGCACGCTTGCTCAAATCCAAAGCCCCCTCCCACCCCCACCGCCACCCTCTGCTGGTCCTTGGGACATTCCAGCTCCTTCTTGGGGCCTGCCCCCTCCCCCAAGCACCTTCCCAGCCTGGAAAAGCGGGCCCCACCCCACCCCAGCCCGAAGCCCACCTCCCACCAACAGCTGCTCTCACATCCCAAGTACTCTGCTCTCCCCCCCCAGAACATCTGGAACATTCTGCCAAAATTGCCAACAGGGGACTCAGCAGCCTCCCTCCCCCACTTCCTGGCCCTGGGAAAGTGTGTGCTGAGTTCCTTGCCTCCCTGGAAATCTCTCCTGCTGAAGATGCCTCTCCCCCAAGGATGGCCGTTCCAGCTGTGGCGGGACCGGCTCATTAGCAGCTGCAGTCCTCCCATCCACCCCTGGCCTCTCCCCTCAGTCTTCCCCTCTGTCCGCACACCTTACTCCCACTCCTCGTTCCCAACCCTTTTCCTTCTCTCTCTTCCTTCACTCAGTAACCTCATTTGTCCCCTCAGAATCCACACCAATACCTCTCACTTTGCATCTAGGGAAACTGAGGCTCAGGGCAAAGCTTAATTGCAGCACCTGCCTCAAAAGATCAAGGTGCAGGTCAAATGAACCTGAAGGGCCCATTCAACACCTGGCACCTGGCAGGTGCTCAAAGGCTGCCTCTTTTCTTCCTGCTACTCCTTCTTCCTCTGGTTGCTTGTGTCTGTCTTTCCCCTCACTCCCTAAGGCCTCAGCTGTTTGTTCCTTGACCCTCAGCTCTCTCTATCCACCTGCTGAGCTGCAGGGAAATTCTTCTCCGCAATCCCTAACGTTTCTCCTGCCTTCCAGTTACCTCTTTCTGGGGCTCTCTCCCCTAAGCCTCCTAGGCCCACTAGGAGAGTCCCTCGGGGACTTGACACCCAAGTCCCCAGCTCAGGCAGGGAGTAGAGGGCAGTGGACAGTGTGTGGCAGGCAGAGAGGAACATCAGGGCTTAGTGGGCAGAGAAGCACGCATTGGGGAGCTGGCAGCCAGTGCTCCCTGCCCCCCACCCCAGGACCCCGTCAGCAGCCAGCCTGTCAGCTGCCCTCGGTGCCTCCCGTATGAATAACGGCCCTTTAATTAGGATATTATAGGAAGTGGGGCCCGTGGCAGCTTCTTACTAAAAATGCCAGCAGCAATTCCGGAGTGGCTCAGAGATGGACAGATCTTGTATTACACCCTGGGCCGCCATCTCCCCACCACGGAGCTCGCCTCCAAATGAGATTTCTTTCTCCCTGAAGAAAACAATTTGGTCTCGCTCTCTTTTCTTTTTTTAACAACCCTTCCCTGATTTTCAGGACTGAAAACACTTACTGGTGCGGTTCATTGTTTTCAGATTCAATTGGGCCCAGGGAGATGGGGGGTGGAGTGGGGGATGGCTCTTACCAGCCGTGCCCCAGGCTCCAGGGACCTGGAAGGCTTTCCTAGCCTGACGGCTCAGCTCTGGGACCACCCTCAGTCTCGATGGTGATGATGAGGACAATAGCTAGCATCTGTTGAGCATGCACATATTATTAACTCATTTATTTTTAATTCGTATATTATTAACTAATATTTGGTCTTCACACAAGTCTATTAAATAGATTTATTAATGTCCCCATTATAAAGATGAGGAAACTGAGGCCCAGAGAGGTTAGTAACATTCTGAAGGCCACATAGCTGGTGAATGGGGAAAGCCAGGATAAAACCAGGGAGTCTTGGATCATCCATCCACTACTCCCCACTCCTGGGGTTCCCAGAAGGAGGTCATGCTTTCTGAGGGAAGATGAGACCATGGACCTCAGTTTCCTCACCTTTAAAATGGGAATAATAACATCTTCCCTGCTTACTACACAAGGGCTGTTGTGTGCATTCTCCAGAGAGGAAAGGACAGGAAACTGCTCCGTAAACTGCAAAGGTCTCACCTGGCAGTTCCCAAGCTAGGGGCTCTGGCTCCTGGAGTGTGTGAGGACGGAGGTAAAGGGGGTGGGGGATAGGGGATGGAGAGCTGGGGGAATTCTGCAAGGGCCCTGACCCCCAAATGCTCACCAGCAGTGTCTGGACACTGAACCATATCCAGCACCTTGATAAGCTGCTCTTCCCCCAACCACACCCCAAGGGTTGTAGATGCAATTGGGACAAATAAACACAAATTCCTTTCAAACTACAGCTGAATTCCTAGGAGCTTTGAGTCACTAGCTATTTTCTCAAGCGTGACCACTGTCACAGTGGGGGAGTCAAGGGCAGGAAAGTATATGCTGTTTAAATAGGTCTAGGTCCTGCGAGGGTTGAACCTGCTGGCCCCTCCAAGCCCGAGGCCCTCTGTACAGGGGCTTTGTGGCCGCAGGTTATTCTTCCAACCCTGTGAGGGGCGGATGGGCTCATTGTCAATTCACTTAAGGAAGAAATGAACCATCAGGCTGAGCTGGGGGGTATGCCAAGCCTATCTAGAGCCATCAGGTGGGTGTAGCAGAGGCAGGGGTCTGAGACCACCCTCTCTCTAGAATGCCCTTTATTTATCCTTGTCACCTGGTCAGCTTCTATTCACCCTTTAAGACCAGCGGAATGTAATTGAGGAGTCCCATGCCATGTCCTCCCAGGCCTCCCGATCTCAGCTCTTCTGTGCACACTGCCAGATCCTGCCTCAGAGGCTCCGCGGTGCCCCTCCACTGTCCTGCCTCAGTGCTCCAGCCAAGGCCACACAGCTCAAGCACAGGTGCAGCGGGAAATGAGGGGAGTGGGAGGAACAGGACCCACACTGTCAGGGGCAGTCCTCAACCAGACAGAGACAGGAGTCTCTACAACAGTGTCCCAGCCTCCCTCCCCGTGGAGGGGAACTCTGAGGTGTGTTCCACAAGGTTCCTCAAAGGGCCCCAGCAGGACTGAACCCCAGTTTCCCAAGGCAGGACCAGCTCATCAGCACATCCTCCAGTTGGATTTCTTTCCTTCTCTATCCCGCTCTCCCACCTCCTGCTTCCCAGGAGCTCCTCCCAAAGAAACAACTTCACCCAAGTCCTTATCTAAGGCTCTGTTTTTAGGGAATCCACACTGAGACGGGCAATAACTTGGATGTTCCCTTGTTGGTGATGTTTTTCTGAGCACACCCTGACCTGCCATCACTGGCCATATGACTGAGACAAGTTAGCATCAGCTCGCCGTACCTCGGTTTCCCTGCTTGTAAAAAGGGGACAGGGGTGTGCAGGGATTGAAGGCGTGAATACACAGCAAGTGCATCCGACAGCGCCTGGCCCATAGCGAGCGCTCAGTACATGTTGGCCCTCACTCACGGTGCCAACAGTATGATTGCTAGTCTCTTCTCTCCAACCCCGCAGCACTTTGTACAGGCAAGTCAGGAGGCAGAGGGTCTGGGGGGAAATCGTAACAACAAAGCTTTTAGAGGACTCCAGGCACGGGGGAGCAGCACGGGCAAAGGCCCCGAGGCAGGAAACAGCTCCCAGGTTTGGAGAGGTGCAAGGAGGCCAGGGCAGCTGGAGGGCAGTGAGGAGGGAGGAAGGAACCAGCAGCTCGTGGAGGACTTGTAGGCCTGGATACAAGAACAGACTTTATTCTAAAGTGAAAGGAAGCCATAGCAGGGATTTAAGCCGAAAAACAGCATGGCCTGATTCATGTTTTTAAAAGCTACCCTGGCTGCAGTATGGGGAATACATCAGAGGGAGCAAAAAATAGAAGTGAGGAGACCATCAGGGAGGCTAGAGCAGTAAATGGAAATTCAGAGGACTGGGCAGATTCAAGATAAATGTAGGAGGTGAGATCACCAGGGCTTGGTGGGGAACTAAATCTAGGGGTTAGGGGAAGAAGGAATCCTGTTTGCCGGTGGGTGAGGGCTTGGGCCGCTGGGTGAGTGGGGCACCGAGGGCAAGCCTGGGGGAGGAGAGCCGGTGGTGTGGATGACCCTGGGCCCTGATTCCAATGGGGTTGGTCTGCAGTGCACTCCAAGGCTTCCAACTGCCAGGGTCCGTAGGCAGGTGGCTCTAAGGGTCTGGAACTCCCAGGCCCCGTGCTCCAAAAAGCTCCATGCTTGGTTTAATCTTCTGCTGTTGCCCATCTTGTAATTCTTAATAATTTTTTAACGAGGGACCCCACATTTTCATTTTGCACTGAGCCTCACAAATTATGGAGTTGGTCCTGTGGGGGAGAGAAAGGTCAGAACTGGTGACACGAATGGGGGTGCCACCCACACAAAGACAGTGTTTAAAGCCTGGGCCTGAGTGAGGTTACCTAGGGAGAGCTTTCACCATCCCCATTTTACAGATGAGGAGGCTGAGGGTCTGTATGCTAAGGGACTTTTCCCAAGGTTACACAGCTTAGGATTGGCAGTACCAGCACCCAAACCAGGCTACCAGTTCCAAACTCCTCCACAATCCAGCAGGGTGACAGGGGAATTCAGATGAGGGATGGGTGAGGCCATCTGACTAGAGAGCCGTTCCTGCCAGTCCAGCCCCAAGCCTTTGGAGGAGGGGTGGAGAGAGAGGCCCCTGCCTACTGCAGATAATCCCAAAGGCAGCAGGAACTTGATGCCAGGTAAGTAGTAGGCAGGAAAAGAGAGAGAACTCCAGCCTGGAAGTGGAAGGAAGAGGCCAGAGGTGGGCCCCATACCCTGTGTGAGCTCCACACCCACTGGGCAGGAAAGGGAGGGAGATGTTTGGGGTAGAGCTGGCCTCACTCACCACCACCCTCACCCTATTCCCCACTTTGCCAAGACCCTATCCCACAGGGACCTTTATTCCGCCAGCCCATGAGCAAATTGGCATTTAGCAACATTTCATGTTCCAACTCCCCATCCTATGGCCTCTCACACTCCCACTTCTGGCACCCTGAGTCAGAGAACTGAGCCTCTCCCTGCTTCCTGCACACACCTGCTCGCCAGGTGCTTTTACAAGCTGTTCCCTCCACCTGGTGTTGCCTCCCCTTAAATCCTGCTGTGTATCCTTCAAGAACGGTTGGTTCAAAAGCCACTTCCTCCCTTTAAAGAAGAGAAAACTTGGAGGGAATGGGGGAGGTGGCAGTGCCCAAGAACTCGTTTTCTCTCCTTCTATCCACTCTCACTGTCCCACTTCCCACTTCCTGGTATTACTTCCCAAAGAAAGAACCTCACCCCAGCTTCAATAGGCGGCCATGGGCCAGCACTTCTCCCTGGGTCCTGGCTGCCTTGTCTTGTAACCTATGGGGCTGGTCAACTCTAAGCCTCCTCCTCAGATCTGGTAAAAATGGTGCAGCCTCAGCAAGCGGAAACAGACCCTTGGAGGGCTGGAAACCATGATCCCATTCCCATCTGAAGTGTGAGATTAACCTCAAGACCTTCGAAGAGGCAGACAGACAACTGGTCATGGTGGGAAGAGCCC
>PVKY010009655.1:0-13165 GCA_004027775.1 Bradypus variegatus
AGAGAAAGGGAGGGAGGTGTAAGGGGTTTGGGGGTGGGGTGGGGTGGAGCTAGAGGAGAGCTTATCAAAGGGAGGTCTTTGAATAAAAGGCCTGAGATGAGGGAGGGAGTTAAACCTGTGGCGGTGAGGTTGGGAGCAAGCCTGATGCTTGTGAGGAACTGGGAGCGGAGTGGATGAGTTCTAGCTGGTAAGGGGGGTGAGCAGAGCATGAAGGTCAGACAAAGTGGTCACATAACACGGTCTGTGACATCTGGCAGGGAGGCTAGTTAGGATGGCCGTGCTGCCAGCCTCTAGAATATTTTCTAGGCTGGCCCATGGCAGCAGCTCGCACTCGGATGGTGGTAGTGGAGGTGGTAAGAAATGATGGGATCCTGGGTTTAATTGCAGGTAGACCATGCAGTTTGCTATCTTGCCTGTCGGGGTCTTCTGGTGAAGTTAACAGTTCAGCCTTGGGGTTTGTTCCGGTTTGCTAACACTGCCGTTATGCAAAATACCACAAATGGATGGGCTTTTATAAAGGGAGTTTATTTGGTTACAAAGTTACAGTCCTAAGGCCATAAAAGTATCCAAAGGAAGGCTTCAACAATAGGGTAACTTCTCTGAAGAATGGCTTATGACCTCTGGAAAACCTTGGTCAGCTGGGAAGGCACATGGCTGGCATCTGCTCCGAGATTCTGGTTTCAAATGGCTTTCTCCCAGGACATTTCTTGAAGCATCTGGAGGTTTCTCCCAGGCAAACCCCAGGGTAGGTAGCAAAAGTCTGCTTTCAACAGCTATCTCTAAAATGTCTCAGCTGCAGCACTGACCTCCTGTCTGAGCTCTTACAGGACTCCAGTGATTTAAGACATACACTGAATGGGTGAGGTAACACTTCCATGGAAATGATCAAAGATGTTACCCACAGTTGAGTGAGTCACATCTCCATGGAAACGATCAAGAGGTCATTCCCTAATCAAAAAGATCTGCCCCCAAAAGATTGCATTTAAAAATGTGGCTTTTTCTGGGAGACATAATACATACAAACTAGCACAGGGTTCCATTTGGCCCTCTTAACTTTTTTGGGGGAGCATGCTGGTTGCGGAGCTTCCCTTCCTGTGGGCTGGGCTTGAGTTGGGCTGGCCCTTAGTGTCCTAGGAGGGCTGGACAGGTCAGTCTTCCTTTGCTCACCTTTGCCTCACTACAAGCAACTCAGGGTTGGGGGGTGGGGTGGGGTACAAGCCATGGATGCTCTGAGTACAGTTCCTGAGAAGACCCAGCTAGCTGGCCCTTGGCTCCCAGCTGGTGACCATCCCAGCTTTTGGCGTTTGTCTGTTCTGGGTCTCCCTTCCTGCCATTTCCCACCCCTTCCCCCATGGCCTCTCCCAGGGCCCCAGCTCCAGCCCTTCTCCCCTTCTGACCCCTAACTCTTGTCATGGTGTCACTACAGATGGCGCCTCCTCATGGTTGTGTGCTTTGAAGTTTCCTATGGACTTTCCCCTGGGGCCTTGCTTTACAGGTGAGGCCGAGGACTCAGAGAAGTAAGGTGACCTACCTGGACACAGCACTGGGGCTGCCGTTTGGAGCCGGGCCTTCCTTAGCACTGTGGTCAGGCCCTGTGTTTCTCTGGACCGTCTTTCCCAGGGCCTCTGGCCAATAACCTGCCCTTGAATTGGGGAGGGGGCTGACACCTCCATGTGCCCAATCATTCTTCCATGCTATCCAGTGTGCTGAATGATGGAGACATAAGGGGGATTAAAATAATATCCTGCTCTGGGCTTCACTGATTGGAGATGTGTGTGGGAGGGAGGGGGGCTGGGGGGGTGCAGATATGTAAATTGTTGCAGCCCTGAGAGGGAGGCTGTGCTGCAGCAATGAACTAGACTCTGATGAGGACAGGAAGTGTTTGACCCATGAGAAATCAGGGAAGACTTCTTGGAGGAGGAGTCATTTGCTCTGAGCTTGAGGCACCAGGAGGCATTCACGGGCACACCTTGAGGAAAGCTCCCTGCCTGTGAGGGTAGGGAACCAGCATAGTGGCTCAGCTGAGAAAGCACACTGAGTGAAAGCCAACCAGAGGCTGAACCACAAAAGGCTTTAAAAGCCATGCCCAAGGAGTCTGTACTTTGTCCTGTACATAGATTAGTGGTTCTCAACCTGATTATATACAATCTGGAAAATTTTCTCCTGTCCAACATCCACTGAATCAGAATCTCCAAGGGGGGCGAGCCTTGGAGTCTATTTTTAACCAGTTTTCCCCAAGCGATCCTTAACCAGCAGTCTGGTTAATCACAAGGTCAGTGTTTCCCAAACTTGCTTAGTTATGGCCAACGACACTGATTAGAAAGAAAAGTCCAGAATTTTTCTCTTTGAAATTCTGATTCAGAAAGTCTGGGATGGGATGCCAGAATCTATATAACGAACTCAGAAAAGATTGAGAAATATTGCCCTCACTGGTGGGAAACCACTGCAACTTCCTTGGTAGTGAGTGACGTGGTCAGGTTTGAGTTCCAGAAAGTTCTCTCTGGCTTTGCTGTTGTGAAGGGAGAAGTTGAGGATGGATGAGGCTGTTGATAAGAAGCCAGGTAGGAGGCTGTAGGAACAGCCTGGTAAGACTCAGAAGCTAAGGTGGCAGTGGTGTGGGGTTGGAGCGATGTTTCCAGAGAAGGCACTCCAGGGTTTGGTGATTGCCTAGGTGGGACTGGATGTGTGGTGTATTAGGGTTCTCTAGGGAAACAGAATCAACAAGAAATATCTATAAATGTAAGATTTTATAAAGGTGTCTCACGCAACTGTGGGTATGCACAAGTCCAAATTCTGAAGGGCAGGCAGCAGACTGGCAAATCCAATGAAGATGTTCAATGAACTCAGGCAGTGAACTGGTAACTTCAATGAACTCCTCAGGAAATGCTTTACTGGTCAGCCAAAAAAGAAGTGAAGGTCCCCTGTCTCACTTAAAAAGTCTTCAACTGCTTGTATTAACTCCAGCTGACTGCATTCTCTGATTGTGGAAGACACGCCCTTCATTGATGTCATCAGTCACAGCTGCAGCCAATTGACTGATGATTTAATGAACCAGCCTTCTGGTTTATCAACCAGACACAAATGTCCTTGCAGTAACAGGCCAGTGCTTGCTTGATCAGACACCTGGGTACCATCACCTGGCCAAGTTGACCCATGAACCTAACCATCACATGTGGTGACACCCAGGTTTCTGGGTTAGGTGACTGGGGTAGAGACTGGGGCCATCAGGCTGAGTGGGGCAGGCAGGAAGAGAAGTGACCGGGTGGAAAAGTGATCAGCTCTGCGTGGATGTGCTGGGAGAGGTTCCTGCAGGAGAGGGGCCGCGGGCCAGCAGAGGTGAAGAGCTGGGAGCCCCAGGGTAGAGTTGGGGGTACAGCATGGTGCTCTGGGAGCATATGAAGAGTGAAGGGCAGAAAAGGGAGGTTGGAGCCCTTAGGAAGAAGAGTGGTTGTCTTCTGGAGCACTTCCAAAGGAGAGCAGAGAAAGGGATTTTCCTCGTTTTAAAGGTAGGAGGGATTTGTATGTTTCTGGAGAGTATTGGTCAGAATTCCTAGTTTTCTTGATTAGCAAACGAATTTATTGGAAGGCTGTCAGGAAATGCCAGGAGGAAGTAGGAACCAACTTGGAAAACGGGCAGGAAACAAGTGCCAAGAAGCAGGAAGAACAATTGAGTTTTAACTGGAACAGCCTGGGATGCTGCCACAGGGGACAGACTGCCAAGATGTGGGGGTGCTGGCGGTGGGGGTGCAGGTTTGGTGTTGACGTTCAGAACATGCTCCGGAGTTCAAGGTTAGAAGGGTTACATTTTTCTTCTCACAAAAGGCCCTGTCCACTTGCCAAGTCAGTCGGGACTGTGTCTGCACTGAGGGGCCCCTTTCTAATTCATGAAAAGGTGCTGTTTAGGCTCCTGTGGGCCTAGAAGTGGACGGATGATTTGAAAGTTTTTGGCCTGAGAACGAGAAGATCAGAGGAGCCATGTTTTGAGATGGGGAAGACTGCAGGTAGAGTGGGCTTGAAAGCGGAAATAAGCAGCTAAGTTTGGACCATGATGCATTTCACATCTCTTGAACATCTAAGCGGAAATGTCAAGGCGTGAGTGAGTTCATGGGACATACTTGCAGCAGAGGCCTGAGCTGGAGATGTGAGTTTGGGGGTCATGCGTACAGATGGTGTTTAAAGGCATGACACTGCAGGAGACGACCGCAGGGGTGAGCCTGGAGCAGGAAGACAAGTGAAGCAAGGACTGAGCCCTTTGGAGGTGGGAGACATGAGGAGGAGCCAGCAAAGGAGACTGAGAGCCAGGGTGCAGTGAGGTAAGAGGGTCCTGGCCACCAGGTGAGAAGTGGCCACCTCTCAAATGCCGCTGAAGGGTCCAGTTAGAGAACCGAGTATTGGCCACGGGGTTGAGAGCATGAAAGTCTTTGGTGACCTTGACAAGAGCAGTTTGGGTTGAGTGGTGAGGGCTATAGCTGGAGAAAGAAGGGGGTGGAAAGGTCCTTGTTTCATTATCATTATTTTTAAGGTGGGGGAACAACATGTTTGCTCCAGTAGAGACAGGAAAATAGATGGGATCTAGTGTGGGGGGGCGGTCAGGAGGGGCTGGGCTTTGCTGGGAGCATGGGCAGATCAGTCTCGATCACAGGATCAAGTGGGTTATATGTGTGTAGAGTAGGTGGGTAGGCATGGGGGGAGCTTGTGCAATTTCTCCCACAATTGCTTTCATGCTCTCAGTGAACAGAAAACAAGGCGATCAGTTAAGAGTGAGGACTGGGACCTCGCAAGTGTGGGAAGTTGGAGGAGAGAGGAGTGTGAAGAGACCTCCAGGTTTTGCCTTTTCAGGGTGTGTGTCTGGGGACCAGTAGCAACCACATCACCCACCTGTTAGAAATGCAGAATCTCAGGCCCATGCCACACTGAATCTGCATTATAACAAGATCCCAGGTGATTCATACCACACTCAAGTCTGACAAGCACCGAGCTAGGAGAGGGAGAGGGACGGAAAGAAATGCAGATGGTCTGGCAACACAAACATCTCCAGAGGGGAACAACCTCAGGAGACAACTTGGCCTTGGGTGCCAACTAAGGGTTTCAAGGGTGGCAGGGGTCCCAGCCCTTGGCCTTGAAAACCCCAGGACCTTCTTGCGTGGTGACAAAAACATCTCAGTATATGAAGATTATGTTCCCTCTGCCTCTGCAGCAGCAAACATAAAAGCAGATACGTCTCTGCCTCATAAAACCATCCTTCGCAAATGTTACTTCTAACAAAGGAGCCTTGTCAGATAATTGCAGCGAAGACACCGTTGCTTTGTCCTGTGGAAATAACCTTTAGCTTTTTATGATTCTGATTGCTTGTCTTCCTTAATGTGTTGCCCTGGCAATAATATGCAAATTCACAGCTCCGTTTTATGGAAGGTTTAAATATCTGTGAGGTTTCTTTGCTAAGCCAGAAGGGGAGCCTGGGCACATCCCTCTTCTCCCACATGCTTGAGGTAAAATAAACCCCGTGATGGCAAGATAATCTCAATTCAACAAAGAGCTTGAGAGTCTTGTCTCAATTAAATGAATGTGCAGAGTGCAAGGCCACCTGTTGGGGGGGGCAGGAGGAGGGAGGGGAAAACTGGGAGCAAATATCCTGGGGAATAAGGTGAAGGAGCTCACTAGGAGCTCAAGGAGGCCCATTGGCTGAGGTCAGGGACCAGTTTGCAAGGTGGCGAGCTTTTCCTCCAGCAGTGCCTGTGTAGGGTCAGGGAAGATGGAGGGTGGGCTCTTACCCCATCACTCCCCTTAGGAATTCTGCAAGTTTGAAATAAAGCTACCACCATCCCCCACCCTAGGAACCCTGCAGGTCCTCAATAGGCCACCATCCCGCCCTCAGGAAGTCTGCACACTTGCAATAATGTTTAAAATTTTAAACTTGCCAGCTCCCGAGTCCCTGCCCTCCAAGCTGCTGCTTTCAAACTGGCCAGTGGAAACTTGCCAGCTACCCCCTTCCCCAAAGTAACCACTGAGGAACTGCCAACCTAGACCTGCCAGCCTCCCCATCCCTGGACAACTGTCCTTAATAAGCCCTATTGTTCCCTTGGCTCGGGGCTGTCGCCATCCTGGGCTTCAGCCCACCTGCACACGGACAACAGACGCCTAGAGGAAGATGAGGGAGGTGGTGGGGTGTGAGTGGAAGCTGTTGGGGTTTCAGGTCTCAGAGAGGGAGCAATTGAGAGTCTGGTCGTAGCCATAAGGGTGGGTGAAATAAATGGGGTTGAGGGCCAGGTCCTTGGAGTTGAAGAGACCCCGACACTAGCCCTGTTGAGTTGAATGGGGGCTTTGGGATTTGTAGGGGGTGGAATCCTTGCAGACTTCTTGATCTGCATTTCCTCAGCTGTGAGACAGGGGTGATAGCACCCATCTCAAGGAATTTTTAAGATTCGTAGAGAGAGAGTTCCTGCACAAGTTGGGGGCGGGGGGCGAATTTTAACAGAAGTCAGAGGCAGAAGGATTCCCTGTTGGCTCCCAGTTGTCTAAGGCAGCAAAAATGTATGATAATAATCGATGATAATGATCATTTATTGTCTCCTATGCACAGACAAAGTGCCAGGTGTTTTATTGACCCCAAAGGGCAGTGATCTAGGATGTAGACCTCCCCCTGCTCGGCTGGGCAGAGGCCAAGAAGCACAAGAAAGGGAGAGCAAGGGCAGCAGGGGTGGGAGAAAGGAAGCAATGCTTTCCGAGTGTTTACCATATGACAGGCCCACCTGATATATCCCCCTTTTACAGATGAGGAAATAGAGACTTGGAATAATTAAGAAATTTGTGCAAGTTCACAAATTCTGGCTCCCAGCTCTTGCCATACTCCATACCATCTCCAGTGGAAGAAGAGACAGGAAGAAGGATGAGGTGGGAAATGAGGCCCCACAGAGGTTGTTTTCGTTTTTGTTCTAACTGGTCACATGGTGGTAACTACTTTCTTCTACCACCCATTCCATAGTCCCACTAATCTCTGCTGATCATGGTTCTTAAAAAATTGTCATATTTTTATTTTTACAAACAAGCAGAGCTTTGAATTAGGCAGAGCGTGTGCTTAAGGGAGAGGAGACCCAGGAGCTGGTGTGCTCTTGTAACCACTGACCACAGTGGTTTTACTTGTTATTGTACTTACTTTAGCTTATTTCCATTTCTTTACTTGTATTTATAGTTGTTACTTTAGCTTATTTCCGTTGTTTTACATGATTTTGTAGTTGCTATCTTATGGTAACTGAGTGATTTGTACTTGTTATTTTAATGGCTATTTTAGCCTATTTTCATTTCTTTCCTTGTAATTGTAGCTGTTTCTTTAGCTTATACTTGCTATGGGAATGGTTACTTCAGCTTACTTCTATTTAACTAAGTGATTGTAACACTGCTCAGTAACTCCATGTCCCCTTGGTTAAATCCCATTGAAAAACCCTGCATCTCTTTAGACTAGGAGAGACAGATTTGAGCTTTTCTTTTCTCCTGTATCCTTACTTGTCTGCTAGGTGGTAAAACTCTCCCTTTTCTCAAAATCCTGGCATCACAGCTTTGATTTCTGGGCACATGGGGCAGCGAGCCCTTGCTCTGTAACACTCTTTGAAAGGTACAATGTAGGGCAGTGTTTTTTGCCCTGCGAGAATTCCACATTGGGTGATGAGGAGCAGAAACCAGGGGTCCTGGTGGCTTAGTACCTCCCCCAGGTTTGAGCACCCAGACTAGAGGCCCTGGAGCTGCAGTGCCTGGGTCCCCTCTGCTGGCACCCTGGGGTGGCTTTATAGGAACATCTCAGAAAACCCTTCCCAAAAGCCTGGCACAGCTCAGGACCCTGTTCCATTCCCTATCTCATTTACTCCTGTCAATAACTCCATATTAATTATATTAATAAGTCCAGGGACTTTCAAACCAGCAGCATACTCCACATTAGAAAAAGTTTTCATTACAAACCGGCACACACATGCATGTCTATGCTTTCTATATATAAACTCAAACCAAAGTTTCAAAAAGCTCTTCTTACCCTCGCTCTGTGTGATGCCTTGGTATTTCCAAACCTATTCTAAACTATTTCACTTAAAACAACAACAACAACAACAACTGATGATGACTCTAATTTCTTGACTCATCAATGAGGTCATGGCCCACATTTTGAAAAATTGTCTTAGACTGAGTGTCTCCAGGGCAGAGACCATGTCCTGTTCACCTCTGCATCCACAGCGTCTGGAACAGAGTGGGGGCTCAGCAAATAAATATTTACTGAACTGAACCTCTTATGAGGTGGGCATAGCAGATCTTCTTTCCCAATAAAGAAATCTCTACAAGCCCAGCACACAAAACCCACCCAGTGGAGTCTTTAGGGAAGGGTGCTGGAGGAGGAGCACTCATCAGAGTGTCTACTTTTTCTTCGGCTGCCTCTGCTCTGTGCAAGCCTGGCTGATCGTCAGTCCTTTCTCTGCTCATTCCCACGTAGTTCTATACACCCCCCACCCCCATGCCCCTGGCCCTTCCTCCCAGACCTTTCTACCTGCCTTCTGGGACTCAGCTCTCCATCTGCCAGGGCCCCTGCCTCCAAGCTTCCTCTCTGACATCTCCCCCACCTCCTGGCTCTAGCTGAAACTGACTACCCCAGAGAATACCCTGCAGCCCTCCCAGGTGGGGGCTGTTTGTTCTCTATGGATCTTGAAGGGTGCATAGGAGTTTTCCAGGTGGAAAAGTGGGGGAAGAATATTCCGAGCAGAGGAACTGGAGGGAATAAAAGCATGAAGGCGTGAGCTTGGGGTCTGTGTGAGATCCAGGAGAATTTCAGAGGCTGGGGATTTGGGGGAGGGTGGGAGGCATTGCAGAAGAGGCTGAAGAAGTAAGTAGGGCTGAAGGCTTTTTTTTTCTTAAATTAAATTCAGTTTTATTGAAATATATTCATATACCATACAATTATCCATGGTGAACAATCAACTGTTCACAGTATCATCATACAGTTGTGCATTTTTGAACATTTTCCTTATACTAGAAAGAATCAGAATAAGAATAAAAACTAAAACTAAAAAAGAACACCCAAATCATACCCCATCCCACCTTATTTTTCATTTAGTTTTTTTGTCCCCATTTTTCTACTCCTCCATTCATACACTGGATAAAGGGAGTGCGGTCCACAAGGTTTTCACAATCACGCTGTCACGCCTTGTAAGCTACATTGTTATACAATCGTCTTCAAGAGTCCAGGGTTGGAGTTTGACAGTTTCAGGTATTTGCTTCTAGCTATTCCAATACGTTAAAACCTAAAAGTGTTATCTATATAGTGCATAAGAATGTCTACCAGAGTGACCTCTCGACTCCATTTGAAATCTCTCAGCCACTGAAACTTTATTTCGTTTCATTTCTCATCTCCCTTTTGGTCAAGAAGATGTTCTCAATCCCATGATGCCAGGTCCAGATTCATCCCTGGGCGTCATATCCTGCATTGCCAGGGAGATTTACACCTCTGGGAGTCAGGTCCCACATAGTGGGGAGGACAGTGAGTTCATCTGCTGAGTTGGGTTAGCTGAAGAGAGAGAGGGCCACATCTGAGCAAAAATGTACTCAGGGAGAGACTCTTAGGCATAGTTATATGCAGGTTTAAGGGCTGAAGGCTTTTGACTGCTAAGGAGCTTGCATTTTCATTTTAAGCTATTGACTAGTTGTTAGCAAGGAGCATCAGATGCTTTGACAAAATCACTTTGGCTGTGACATGGAGAGCAGAACTAATTAAGACAGGGGTTGGCAAACCAGGGCCTGCAACCTGTTTTGGCATGAACCGCTAGCTAAGAATAGGCTTTAGGTTTTTAAATGGCTGAAAAAAAATCAAAAGAATAATATTTGGTGACACATGAAAATTATATGAAATTCAAATAAAGTTCTCCTGGAACACAGTCATCACTTACGTATTGCCTGTGGCTGGTTTTGCATTGCAATAGCAGAACTGAGGATTGTCACAGAGACTGTATAATATATAAGCACCTACATATCCTCAGTTCTGCCTCTTGGCCTGCAGGGTCTAAAATATTTACGATCTGGCCCTTTAAAGAAACCTTTTCTGACTCCTGAATTAAGGGATTGTTTAGCATTCAGGCAAGAGACATGCACTTGGGTAGTGGTGATGGGGGTAGAGAAACCAGGTGGATTTGGGAACTGACTATTCAGGAGGTAGGCTGGGCACAGGGAGTGGAAAGGAAGAGTCTAGGATGGCTGTGGCTTGAGCCACTGTGGAAATGGGGGTGCTGGCCAAGAGGAAGAGTAGGATTTGGGGCAGGGGAAGGACAGGGACTGGCAGGGAGGAGGGAGCACAGTTTTCAGGCCTATTTTAAGTGATAATCGGCTGGAGTCAGGCAGTTGGTGTGTTACCAAAGATGGTAAAAACAAAGATGTCAGAAGCAATGACCTCAAACCTTTTAGAGCCTGAGGCTGGCATGGGGGCACCTGGGCATTCAAAAGGCTTTCACGCTGTAAAGGTGAGCAGGTACATGTCTGAATTCTCAGGTGGGTCAGCTTGAGTTCTGCAAACTCTGAGCCAGGCTCCAAAGAAGGAAACTGAAGATTCCAAAGGTCCGGGGAGGCACTGGGAGAAAGATGGAGTTGTCTCTAGCTGCCAAGTTTTCCTTCATCTGTCTTCAAGTTCTCGGTTGAGGCTGGCAAGCTGGCCAGAGAGGCAGGGCCTGCCTCTGCAGGTAGAGTTGGTGACCCTGGGAAATGGTTTATAATAATAGCCAACTGAGCTGATCCTGCTGGGGCCTTGGAGACTAGCTGAGGTTTGGGGGCCAAGACCACCTACTCCATCATTTGTCCTGAGGTCCTGTTGTTTGGGAAGCAGGCCCAGGCAGGTTGCAAACGCCGCTTTCTCGGCAGGGCTATTTCCTTCATCGCCAGCAGGTGGCGCTTAAGTGATACAGTGGCGATGGGGAGGAAAGGGGGCCGGGAGGAGAGAAGGTCTGCTTCAGCCTGGGGGTGGTGGGTGGGGGGAGGAGGTGACATGCACAAAGGTCTCATTCTTTCCCTACTTCCTGCTGAGGCCCTTGTTTCTGGGGCCAAGAGAGACTCCCTCAGGGCTGAAGGGGGTTCAGTGTTTGGGGTGGACGGATGCCACGTCCAGCCACCCCTTTCCCTTCGGGCTCATGCCATTTCCTCCATCCTTTGGCAGCTGGGGCTGCAGGAATCCTGCTTCAAAAGCTTCCAGGGCACAGACCTCATTGCTGGGAAGCCTCCCCGAATTGCACCTCCCTCCCCAGGCCCCAAATCACTCCCCAGGCCATGTTGGTGGGTGCAAGTTCCTTTGACTTGGGGTGAGGGATGGGACTCTGGGTTTTCAAAGCCCAAGGTCAAGGTGTTTGGGAGAGAGCTGGGACTGCGTCCTGGCCTTTCCCTGTGAGCAGCCTGGTCCAGTGATAACACAGCTCAAGGAGTCACTGAGGTTCTTTCCCTAGTCTATGCTTTGAGCTTTTCTGCAGAGGACTCATTCCCTTTTCAGAGACGAGGGGACTGAAACTAAAAGGCATGCCTAAAGTTGTTAGGTGAGGTGGCATGGGTGGGTAGGACTGTGTCTGGGACAAGGGGCATGTGTGAACCCCTAGCTCTGTCCCTGATACCAGCTTTGACCCCTCCCGTCCCATTCCTGACAGGTAAGGTGAGGTCAGTCTGGCTCCAAAGCTCCTGAGGGGGCTCAGGGAGGTAAGGGGGGCAGTGGCAAGCGAGGGACCCCCTCAAGATCTTGAGCTGACCACTAGAAAGCTGTGCAGATGTGAGGGTGGGGTGGGGGGTTGGGGTTTGTGTCCCCATGGTGGGGTGCTTCCTGCCGGCTCCCGACCAGTCCATCCACCTGTTCAGTAAGGAAGTGCATAGTGTTGGATGCTTCCTTCCCAAAGGCCTCTGGGAGTCCTGACAGCTGTGTGTGGTGGGAATCCCCACTGTCAGGTTTTAGCTCCACCCAGGACCTCACTGTTCTAGGTCAGTGGTTCCAAATTCTAGCTAGCATCTGAACCACCTGGAGGGTGTGTGTAGCAGCTTGGAGCTATGTACCCAGAGAAACATGTTCTTGAGCTTAATCCTTTCCTGTGGGGGTGAACCCATTGTATGCAGGACCTTTTGAGGAGGCTACTTTAGTTAAGGTGTGGCCCAGCTCCATCTGGATGGGTCTTAATTCTATGAATGGAGTCCTTTATAAGCGGAATAATATTCACACACAGAGAGAGAAAGATATGGGAAGCAAGAAGCTGAAAGTCTGCGGAGCCCAATGAGAAGGGAGAAGCCAGGAGAGGCCAGCCGTGTGCCTTGCCATGGGAAAGAGGTGCCCAGGACCCAGGATCACCGACAGCAAACCTTCAGGAAGAAAGCGTCACATTGAAGATGACTTGACTTGGACTTCTCCTAGCCACAAAACCATGAATCAATAAATTCCCATTGTGTAAGCCGACCCATTGCAGGGTATTTGCTTTGGCAGACAGGAAAACTAAAACAGTATTTGTTAAAACAGATGGATGGGCTCTACCCCCAAGTTTCTGTTTCAGCAAATCTGGAGGGACCCTGAGAATTTGCGTATCTAACAAGTTCCCAGATGATTCTGATACCACTGATCAGGACCACCGTGGACTAAAAGGCTGCCCAAACCCTGCACACTCCAAAGGAAGCTTTGGCCCCTTCCTGGCTCCTGCCTATAAGGGGATCTTTGTTACCCGGGGATGCTGGGCCATACCCGGCAGTCCATGCTGATAGTGTGGTTTATGGTGGGGGCCTTGAGCCAGGCTGTATCAGTTCAACCTCCAGAGGCTGGCTGCAGACTAAATAACTAAGGTGAGCCATGAGAGTGGTCAGCCATGCCCACGTGGCCAATTCCCAGCAAAAATCCTGGACACCAAGGCTTGGGTGGGCATCCCTGGTGAGCAGTACTTCAGGCATGTTGTCACACACATTCTGATTGAGCTGGGAGCATGTCTGCCTGCTTCCCTGGGAGAGGACAGCTAGAAGCTAGTGCGTGGTTTCTCCTGGACTCTGCCCTACGTATGTTTTTCCATGGCTGATTTTAATCCTTATCCTTTGTCTGCAATAAACCATAACTGGGGGTTTAACGGCTTTGCTAAGTTCTGAGTCCTTTTACTGAATCACTGAACCTGAGGGTGGGCTTGGGGACCCCCGACAACAA
>PVKY010009656.1:0-13180 GCA_004027775.1 Bradypus variegatus
GGCAGCAGACTTGGCATCCTTTGGGAAGGGGAAGTAGGCACAGAACAGAACTGTTGACAGACTCCAGGCTGCTATATTGGGAAGATTTGACAACACACACAAGGAGAGAGTGAGGGCGCGTTGACAGCTGGTGAGAGGCGCGGGGGCCGGCTGGGGACGTGCCGCCACTACCCACGCGAGAGGAAGTAGGGAACAGATTGCTTGGGATGGGTGCCAGCCTCCTGAAGAGCCGTCCACTCCCTCCCTCTTGGCTCTAGCACCTGCTGAGCAATTGGGGAAAGGGCTGCCTGGTCGCCACCAGGCTGGCTGGGAACATGGGCTGTGAGGTTGCGTCCCTGAGATGAGAGCATAACTCTGCCATTGGGCCTTGGTTCCCCCATGCCGCCCCATCCCAATCAATCCAATCCTGATGTCATCCTACACTTTTATATTCCCAGTGTGTCTCATCCCTGTCCCATCTCATCCCCGTGCCTAGCATCAAATGTCCGCCATCTTGCGCCATCCTATATACACCAGTGGAGGACATTGATTCAAGTGCATTTGTTATCTCACCTTGAGTGGTTGAGGAAAGAAGAGAGGGAGTTTTATTTAGTTATTTTAGGACTTGAGAGTGATGCTTAGTCATATTTCTGTCCCCCAATCTGGTTTGGAAGCAAGTGGGCAATAACGCAGGAGTTAAGCTGTTGGAGATCAAAGTATCACCTTTATTAATAATTGAGCTAATGGAGAATGTGACTTCCCTCTCTACAATTAAAACTGGACATCTTCAGGTGTCTCCCAAGGGGCAGCCCGAGGGGTCGATCTCCATTCCATGCTCCTCCCCCCCAGTGATCCATGAGATTAATCATTCCCTGCGGAGGTCAATAGTGTTATTCACTGATGTTTCTAGTTTAGCTCTTCTGAGCACATGGTAGAATTGCACTTCCTGCCCCCCTCCTAGCTGAGCAAGATCTGGCTGTAAAAGTAAATGATTTCTCAGTGGGCTTACCTCGTTTCATTGCACTTCACTTTATTGCACTTTGCAGACATTGTGTTTTTTACAAACTGAAGGTTTGTGGCAACTCTGCGTGGAACAAGTCTATAGGCGTCATTTTCCAACAGCATGTGCTTACTTCATGTCTCTGTATCACATTTTGATAATTCTCTCCATGTTTCAAACTTTTTCATTATTCTTATATTTATTATGGTGATCTCTGATCTTTGGTGTTACTATTGTAATTGTTTTGGGGTGGAACAAATAACAACTGTATAAGGTGGTGAACGTAATTGAATACAGTGTGTGTATTCTGACTGCTCCACTGACTGGCTGTTCCCCCATCTCTCCCTCTCCTTGGGCCGCTCTATTCCAGGAGACTCAAAAATATTGAAATGAGGTTAGTTAAAAACCCTACAATGGTCTTTAAGTGTTCAAGTGAAAGGAATAGTCACACATCTATCACTTTAAATTAAAAACCAGAAATGATTAAACTTAGTGACAAAGGCATGTTGAAAGCTAGACCTCTTGCCCCAGTTAGCTGAACTGTAGATGCAAAGGAAAAGTTCTCGAAGGAGTTTAAAAGTGCTACTCCAGTAAATACAAGAATGATAAGAAAGTGAAATAGCCTTGTTGCAGATATGGACAAAGTGTTAGTGCTCTGGGTAGAAGATAAACCAGGTGCAACATTCCCTTAAACCAAAGCCTAAACCAGAGCAAGGCCCTAACTCTCTTCGATTCTACGAAGGCTGAGAGAGGCTAGGAAGCTGAAGAAGAAACTGAAACTGGCAGAGGTCGTTTGTTCATGTGGTTTGAGGAAAGAAGCCATCGCCCTAACATAAAAGTGCAGGATGAAGCAGCAAGTGCTGGTGTTGCAGCTGCAGCAAACTAAGATCATTGACGAAGGTGGCTACACTGAATAACAGATTTTCAATGTAGAGACTACACTGAAAAACATGCCATCCAGGACTTTCATAGCTAGAGAGGAGAAGTTAATGCCTGGTTGCAAAGCTTCAAAGAACAGGTTGACTCTCTTGTTAAAGGCTAGTGCAGCTGGTGACTTTAAATGGAAGCCAACACTCATTTACCATTCCTTGAATTGTAGGGCCCTTAAGAATTATACTAAATCTACCCTGCCTGTGGCCCTTAAGAATTATGCTAAATCTACTCTGCTTTATAAATGGAACAACAAACCCTGGATGATTGCACATCTGTTTATAAAAGGTTTACAATGTGGTTGAAACCTTTTGCTCAGAAAAAAATTCCTTTCAGAATATTATTGCTCATTGACAATGCACCTGGTCATCCAAGAGCTGTGATGGAGAGGTACAAGATGAATGTTGTTTTCATGCCTGCTAATACAACATCCATTCTTCAGCCCATGGATCAAGAAGTAATTTCAACTTTCAAGTCTGATTATCTAGAAATACATTTAATAAGGCTATAGCTGCCATAGATAGTGATTCCTCTGATGGATCTCTGCAAAGTAAATTGAAAACCTTTGGAACAAGGTTCACCATTTTAGATGCCATTAAGAATATTTGTGATTCATGGGAAGAGTCAAAATATGAATATTAACATAAGTTTGGAAGGAGTTGATTCCAACTGTCATGGATAAATTTGAGGGGTTAAAGACTTCAGTGGAGGAAGTAATTGCAGATGTGGTGGAAATAGCAAGAGAATTAGAATTAGAAGTGGATCCTGAAGATGTGACTCAATTGCTGCAATTTCATGATAAAATTTTAATGGATGAGGAGTTGTTTCTTATGGATGAGCAAAGAAAGTGGTTTCTTGCAATGGAAACTACTCCTGGTAAAGGTGCTGTGAACAGTGTTGAAATGACAACAAAGGATTTAGAATATCACATAAACTTAGTTGATAAAGCAGGGGCAGGGTGTATTAGTTATGGAATTTGGACTTGTGCATCCCCACCATTGCATGAGACACTTATAAAATCTCATATCTACAGGTATCTCCTGTTGGTTCTGTTTCCCTAGAGAACCCTAACTGATACACAGGGTTTGAGAGGATTGACTCCAATTTTGAAAGTTCTTCTGTGAGTAAAATGCTATCAAACAGCATTGCATGCCACAGAGAAATCTTTTGTGAAAGAAGAGTCAATCAATACAGCAAACCTCATTATTGTCTTATTTTAAGAAATTTCCATGGCCACCCCAACCTTCAGCAACTACTACCCTGATTGGTGAGCAGCCATCAGCACTGAAGCAAAACTCTCCATCAGAGAAAAGATCACAACTCACTGAAGGCTTACATGATGGTCAGCATCTTTTGGAAATAAAGTATTTTTTAAATTAATGTATGTACTTTTTTAAAGACATAATGTTATTACACACTTAATAGACTACAGTACAGTGTAAACATAATTTTTATATGCACTGGGAAGCCAAAAAGTTCATGTGACTTGCTTTACTGTGGTATTTGCTTTATTGCAATATTTGCTTTATTGTGGTGGTCTGGAAACAAACGCACAGTATCTCTGAGGTTTGTCTCTATTAGAACATGTCCTCATCCTTCCCCCAGGTGAGATAAAGGAGTTGAGAAAACAATGATTAGACTCCCACATCAGTGACTAGATCTTAAGAGGAAGTAAGAAAATGAGAAACAACCCCTTTTAACGTGCTTGGTGTGAGTGCTTAATTCAATGAACAAATGATGGTGGGTTGGGAAGAATTGAAACTAGCTCTCTCTAATTCCTCTGATTATTTAAGAGGCTGTTCTGCAATGTCACTTCATCTTATTCCTGCCCTTTCTCCTGGAGTCGCCTGACATGGTAGCCCATTCCCAAAGGGTCTGTTATCCCACTGAAGGCAGTGAGCACCTGGGAGAGAATGGATTCTCAGATGCTTCCTCCCTGGGCTCCCATTTACCCGCTTTGCCTCAACTCCCTCATTCTCCTACGGCCCTGTCCTGCTCTGCATATCAGATTCCCATTCCCTTTCTGTCCTGGCTGGAATCTGGGCACATTCACCATGGTTCTTATTCTCTGGAAAACTGCTGGTGCTGGTCGGGGACAGTGATCACCTTCCCTTGTCACCCAGACCCCGCTTTTCCCTGTGCCTCTCAAGCAACCTCTCAATAAGGGGGTCTTCAATGTTCAGAGACATGGGACAAAGTCCCGCAATTAATAAATTCCAGGGAAGAAGATCTTGGGCAATATGTGTTCAGTGTGTGGGTGTGTGTGTTTGTAGGGAGGCATGATCTGTGATGACCTCTAAACTGACCAGTTAATAACATTTAGAAGCATTTGGGCAATGAGAGAAGAATCCTGGACTTAGAGTGAGCTTTGGCTGCATTGGTAATGGTGTGACCCTGGGCAAGTCAATTTACGTCATAGAGCTTCATTGTTCCCACTGTAAAATGGAAGTATGCCTGTGGTGCACGTGACTCCTCATTAGGGAGAGCCAATGAGATCCTGGCTGAATTAGAGTCTGGAGAGCCAGGTGTCCGTGATTGCCATTGTCTTCATGACTAGCAATTGTCACCAGTCATCTTCACCAAAATCCTTGAAGACACCTGAACCGTGTGCTCAGGGCAAGAAGTCTTCTGGCTGGGGACATCCCAGAGGTTTCCATTGAGAAGGTGGCATTGGCTGGGTCCCAGAGGACGGTCATGTTTCAACAAGCAGGGATGAGGGTGGCATGGAGTTCCTTTCATGTGAGGGCAAAGGTGTGGAGGAGGGTGGAGGGTTTGGGGAGCAGCTTCTAGTGGTAGAAGTTCCAGTGTGGAGTTGGTGCATGAGGGGTCAGCTGGGCGAGCAGATTTGCAGAACCACTGGCATTTTGGGCTGGGAGGACCAGAGGGCTCAACTGGGCCAACCCATACTTCTTACAGATGAGCAAACTGAGACAGGAAGAGGGGCAGGACATTGGTGTTGCAGAGGAAATTAGGGGCAACATCAGAGCTCGCATCCACAGCTCCAGGTTTCTCCAATTCCAGCGTCCTTAAATGTCCAGCTAAAGCATTTGATGAGACCCTGCTGCCCCAAGAGGTCATTGGTGCCTTTTGAGTGGGGAGTGTAGCTTTTCTTTCCTGTGAGTCTTGTTGTCACCCAGATGAAAACAGGAGCTTTCCGTCAACGCCTTGGCCATCCTGAGGACTTCCAGGTGCTGTGCCCACCTTGGCTCTGGACACTGGGCTGAACCCCTTGTCCCCAGTCTTGGCTGCGTGTCGGAGTCATCTGGGGAGCAGAACAGAACGATGATGCCCTACCTCCACCCACATCATGCTCTGTGAGGCTGACTCTCTATAGATGATTCTCCCCGAGGCTGACCTGGTCCTCCGAGCTCCAGGGTTGACCACAAAGTTCCCACCAGAGGGACGTGCAGGGAACAGCTTTTTCTGAGCAGGACATGCTGGGAGTGTGACTTGTTCTTGCTCTACTTCTGGGAGAACATGATCAGGGCAGGGATGAAAAACATGTCAAATGCCTTAGCCAGTCCCCGCCTCATGCATGTCTCCCATCATAGCCCACTGACCTGTTGGAAGCGCCTCACCAAAAGGTGAGCCAAAGGACACAGCGGTTCTTGCATCTCCCTTTACCACGGATTCTTAACCACTGCTGCCTCCGGTACGGATGGTCATTAGTGACTCAATATTAATATATCCCAGGACCGTCACTGCAGCTATTAGGGTCCCCGACTTGCCTGCCCTCTCACTGGTGAAGAGGTGGAAGGTGGGGTCCCCGGGGCTGGCTGCTGGGCCTTGAGTGGGTGGGGGAGGGAGGCTTTCGGGCCAGCTTGTTAAATCTAATTACCCAGCTCCGGATAGCCGGTCAGAGCCCTTCTGAGAGCCGCTCCGCCCGCCGCTTAATCTTCCACCCGCCTTCCCGCCATAACGAGCCAACCCGGCCCGCCGCCAGCTGCCGCGCTGCTAGACGGACCGAGTTTAATTGCTACCCAAAATGTCAGCCCTTTCAAACCCCCAGTATTTCATCACTTACCTTTAAAGAAGAGGGGAAAAAAATCAATTTGGACCATGAGTTTCAGCAGCAAAGCCCACAGAAAGGGCTGCCCAGTTCTTCAGGAGAGTTGTTCTTTTCATTAAAATAGCTATTTTTAAAACTCTCCCCCTCTCTCCCTCTCTCTCTTTAACACGAGATGAAAAACCTCTGCTACAAGAAGAAACCCTTTCATGAGGGAATAATAATATATATATATATATATATATATATATATATATATATATATATATATATATATATATATATATATATATATATAAAAGAGTTTAAAAAAGCCCACTTCTAAAATGGGCCCCTTCTCTCTCTCTCTCTCTCTTTTTTTTTTTACCCTCTCAAAGGTTAAAAACAGAAAAGAAAAGGTTTTTATTCTCAAAGGGCTTTCATACACGTGATCTCATCACACCACAGCAACTGCTTTTGGAGGTGAGGGGTGGACAGATGTCGTTGTCCCTATTTTATGGATGAAGGACCGAGGCCCCGAGAGGATATAGTCTGGGAACCATACATCTATTTAGGGAGCAGGAAAGAGGATCCCCCTTTTCTGAGCTACATGCTGGTTTCTTCCCCTGGAAACAAGCGTCCTGTCCCCAGGTACTTGCACCTCCCAAATGCAAGCCATTTACCTACTAGTCAGAAAGTAAAAAGGAGGCAATCACACACACACACACACACACACACACACACACACACAGAAGCCCATAAGAGTTTCACACTCATTTAGCTCTCCACGAGATCACAGCCCTCTTTGATTCCCCAGGGAGAATTTTTTCCCTTTTCTACAGAAGAAAGGAATGTAATTCTTTTGGAGATTACACTTCCTGGAAACTGGTTTCTTAAGCTCCCGCCCAAAGAAGTGTTCCAAAGTCTGCAGACTAATTAACCCCATTGTTCAGAATTAATCACCTCAGGAATATTTGGAGTCAACAAGAAATGTATCAATTGGGTTCTTAATAAACCTAATGGAACGGCTCAACATAAAGGCATACGAAATAGACTTTTAAAACATTAGCATAAACCACCAACCTCCCAGAGCTCCCCGCAGCACAATCAATCTTAATTGACACTTTATTAGCACCGAGAAGTGCCATCAATTTGGCAAATCCCCACACATTGCCTGCTGAAACGATAGCCAAAGTTGTTTTGTTGTTTTTTTTTAAATAAAAGGGAAAAAAGTGAAAAGGAGCGATTGAAGGGTTTTTCGGTGGGAGAAACTGGAGCAGAGAGCCAGGGTGGACACGGAGGCGACTGGGAGGACAGTGTGCCTCCCGCTCTCTGGAGGCCACAGCCAGCTGACCGGCCAGCCTGGGTGGCAGGGGCTCCATCGCCGTGTCCTCCAGGGTCAGGGAGCTGTCAGTGGCACACAGCCAGAAGCCGAACTCTGATCGTCTCCACCGCACTCACCAGTGGAGGCCTGACTTCTGGAGTGTTTTTGGGGTGGGGAACCCAGGTGGGAACAGAAATGGGGGAAGACGGTGAGTCATGAGATGGGCCCTAGAATCTTCCTCTTTCCTTAGTTTCTAACATGATGAAGCATTTGCTTACAAAGGTTGGGGACTGTCGATTCATGCATTTCTCTAGTCCCTCTTAATCTCTTTAATAATTCTGCACCAAGTTTGGGGTAAAAGTCAGAGGGACCCCATATTCTCCCTAGCAATCTCAAATCCACTGTGAGCCTGTCTCTGCCCTATTCCCTGGGGTTTTATTTCAAGGGACTCCACACAGTTCAGTTGTCCATCCTGGGTGTCTGTGACACTGAGGCATCCCTGTCTTTCTCCTCTCCCCCTCCTCTTTCCCCATGGCCTTCTATAAGTCCTGAGCACACAGCTTTAGGGCTCAGTCCAGCTATGCAAATTACCCCACACTTTCTGGAGCAGCTTCTGCTTGCTTAGAGCAGCCAGAGCAGAGGAAAACTTGGGGAGAATACCGCTCTATCCCAGAGAGGGCACTGACAACTGCAGAGTCAGTCCAGCCCCTGGACAGCGAGTTTGAGAAATGGACTCTCTGCTCATGCTTAGTTTGAGATGGACAGGGGAGTCTGACGGCTCCTGGCGTACCCCACCAACTTGGAATATAGAGTTCTGCATTTGCAGAAGTGGGGAGCACAGGATCTGGGTCCAGACTGCCTGGGGCTGAATCCTGGCTCTGCTGCTTCTTAAGTGTGTGAACATGGGAAAGTCACTTTACCTTTTTGTGCCTCAATTTCCTCATCTGTAAAAGGCATAATAATAGAGGTTTCCTCAAAGGTTGTTTGAAGATTAAATAAATATATGTAAAATGTGCAGAACTGTGCGGGGCATAACATAAACATGGTATAAGTGCTTTGCTCTTATTTTAACAAGAAACTAGAGGAAAGTAGTAGCTGGCATTTATTGATTATCCGCTATGTGGTGTCATTAAAGAGTTGCAAGAGGGAAGGGTCAACAGGGTCAAACACTCCCAATTGATTAAGGCATCTTAAGACTAGATATGGGTCTAAGCCCTTCATGTGCATTATCTTATTTCATCTCCACAGGATTTTAAGAGGTAGGCACAATATTTACCCTCATTTTACATGCAAGGAAACTGAAACACAGAACACTTAACTATTTTGCCCAAGATCACATAGATAGTAAGTGACAGAGTTAGGATTCTACATCCAATATCTGTACCCTCAACCAGTCATCCATACACTGGTTGGGTTGGGACTTAGTGCTTCAACTTTGAAAGCAACACAACTGTGACTTCCTATAATATTACTTTAGAAATTGTGCCGGAGCTCAAATCTAGAAGCAGGAAACACTGGGTCTTTCTCTGGAGGGCATTTAGGTTGTTCTTCTAGAGTAAATGAACTCAGGAAAATCTGTCTATAAGGCATTACATCGATTCTGGTAAAGCAACTAATAGCATTTAGGCTTCTTTAGATCAGTGTAATGTGTACAGGAAGACTTCTAGAACACTATGGCAACTTCCTCTCTGCTGCACTTTCCCTTGCTTTGCCCAGGCCACATGAACTTCCCTTGTTGACACATTGGTATTACATTGCAAAACTTCACCTCATTTCTTTTCATCTGATTAATATTTAGAGTATCTAATAGAGCTGGGTGGTAGTGTTGCACTTTGCCAGATGGTGTTACCATCCAATATATACAATCCTCTACCTTGAAATTTCTTTAAATCTAGAGTTTGGGTTCTGTAAAACATTATTCTTTTTATTTTTTTCAACACATGTTGAGTACCTAGCCCTTATATGGTAGAGAATACAGGAAGAAGAAGCATTTTAGGGAGGACAATGGTAACTTTGGTTCTGGATTTGTTCAGTCTGAGACCCCGTAGGCCATCTGAGCAGAGCTAAGTTCTGGAAGGCAACTGGATCCATGGGCCAGGAACTTGACATTCACAGAGAAGTGGTGACTGGGTGAGCTCTCCTGGGTGAGCTCTCCTGGGGGAGCATAGAGATGGAGAAGAGCAGAGGGTTGAGTATGGGGCTCTGAGAAACCCATCATGGAGTGGCAGAGAGAGGAAGAAGACAACACAGAGGAGAAAGAGAAGAACTCCAACAAAGGAGGGGAAAAGACCAGAAACTTGTGTCATGAAAGCCCAGAGTGGAAGGAGTTGCCAGAGGAGGGAAGAGTCAACAGAATCAAACACTCCAGACTGATTCAGAAGCTGCTTGGGGGTTTCCCATAGAGTCACTGGTGACCCACAGGTCCAGATCTGTTGGGATCTGATGTCAGAGTGGTCTTAAAATTTTTTAGGTTGCAATATTTTAGACAAAAACCTATATGTTCCAAATATATAAGCTTAAAAGTATATTAAAATAAATATCTGTGACCCCATCACTGCACTTAAAAATTAGACGTTATCAAAACCATGGCAGTTACCTATGAATGTCTCTCAAAATCTTTTCGCATCTTCTCTTCAAAGAGAATGTGCTCTTATGAAATTTCCCTTTATTATTTCCTTTCTTTAAAAAAATGGCATATGTATCTTTAAACCTTGTGTGTGTATCCCTAAACAATATCTTATTTAGTTTGGCTTTATAAGACTGTAATAATGATATTCTGCAAATGAAAATCTGATCAATGTAATACCCCTTATTAATAGAATAAAGGACAAAAGCCACATGATCATCTCAATAGACACAGAAAAAGGATTTGACAAAATTGAACATCTTTTCATGATAAAAACACTCAGCAAACTAGGAATAGAAGAAAGGATAAAGGGCATATATGAAAAATTATGATTAACTGGATAAAGGGCATACATGAAAATCCCACAGCTAACCTCATCCTCGGTGGTGAAAGACTGAATGTGTTTTCCCTGAAGGTCAGGAACAAGATAAGGATGTCCACTTTTGCCACTTCTGTTGAACACTGGACTGAAAATTCAAGCCAGGGAAATTTAGCAAGGAAATGAAATAAAAGGCGTACAGATTGGAAAGGAAGAAGTAAAACTGTCTATTTGCAGATGACATGAACTTATATATAGACAACCCTAAAGAATCCACAGAAAAACTATCAGAGCTAATAAAGGAGTGCAGCAAAGTTGTAGAGTACAAGATCCCACAGGCCTGGGTCTTTGAACCTGCTTTCGGCTTCCTGCTGGTGATGGTGCATGACTAGTCTCTGGGATGTTGGAAGAGAGAGTGCACGGAGGAGAAGCAGGAGGTATAATAGGTAAGATCATGAGCTTTGCAGTCAGGGACACCTGCTGCTCCCTAAGCCCTGCTCTTCCAGGAAGGAGCACCATGCCACCCCCACCCCTTCCTTGTCCTCTGCAGCAGAACGGAGGCAGACTGTTTTCCAAAGGAGCTCAGCTAAATGTGAAAAGAGATGACCAAGAAGAACTTCATACGGAGGACAAATCCCATCCTGGAGGCAGAATTGCAGTGGGGCCACAAGCTGGACCACTACTTGGCTAGTTCGTAAGCCCTCTGGGCCTCAGTTTCCTCACCTGTAATAGGGGATCATTGCAGACCCCACTTCATAAGGTTGCTGTGAGGCTTAGAATGGTGCCTGGAATGCACTAAGTGTTCAATAAGCATTATCTATAATTTTTACCAAGCCCTGAGTCCTCATGGAAGTAGTGCAGAGCTTTTTGGGCTCCAGACCTCCTCCTCCAAAGCCCCCCATAAGACACTGGGCATTCTAGAGGGAAGGGCCCATGGCTTGTTCATCTTTGAATTCCAAGCACCCATCACAGGAGCTGGTACACAGCAGGTACCCAATAAATACATGATGTTAAGCCTCCAAACAGTCCCATGGGATTGGGATTGCGAGTTACAGAGAAGGAAACTGAGACTCAGAGGAGAAGGGACTTGCCCTAACTGCACGGGTTGCCAGTGAAGGATCTGGGTTTGACTCCACATTCCTTGCTCTTTCCTTTCTGCCAGGAGGGTAGCCCAGCCATCCCAGCTGGGTGGTCAGCTCCGCCCACTCCCAGAGCATTCTGGGAAATCCCACCTACCTCCTGCTCCCCACATGGGGAAATGGCCTTGGCAGAGCCCACCCCTTCTCAGACGCCCAGCACGGTGGTTCCAGGGCAACCTAAAAGCACAGCATCGGGGCAGAGAGCTGGGCCAGGGAGGTAGAAGATGGATGGTTTCCTCCCCTGGGAGCATGGAGACGGCAGATCCAGGCCTCTGGAGGCTCTGGCGTGCCATTCCCTGTGTGTGTGGTCAGAGTGGGGGGAGGTGGGGAGGAGTGGGGATAGAAGGGCCCAGAGCACACGGTGAGTCCTCCTCTTACAGGGGTGTACCACAGTTTGTTTATCCACCTAGCTGGTAAAGGGCATGTGAGTTGTCTCTAGTTTTGGGCAATTATGAGTAATATTACTATAAACAGCTGTGTTCAGTTTTTTTTGTGTGTGAAACTAGGTTTTCATTTCTATGGTAAATAAATACCTGGGAATGTTTTCTAGGGTGGCTGTATTTCCACCAGTAAGGTAAGAGGGAGAATTCTGGTGGCCTTCTCATTCTCTCCAGTACTTGGCACAGTCAGAATTTCTTATTTTTGCCAGTCTATTAGGTGTCTAATCCAAGCATGGACTCAACCAGAAATGATAATAAATGGTGACAGTAGCTGCTGAAGTCAGGAAGGGACTGCCCAGGGTGAGCTGGAGCATAATCATTGTATCCCAGACACCAGAACAGTGGTGGTGGGGGTGGGATTCCTTTTGAGCATTTGAAAGAATTGGGTCATTTAAAACAAGTTCAAGGTAGGTCTGGGAGTTGGAATGACCCTCCAGTGCCAGTGTAGAGGCCCTCGGCCAGCACCCTGTGCTGTCCCTCCATTGCACCGACCGGGACACTGTGGTCTGGTTCAGGGCAGGGTCTTGCCTAGCCACAGGACATGCAGCAGATTCTCAGTAAGTGACAAAGGGATTTGCTGGGGCTGGGCTATAGTCGTGCTTTGGCTGGAGGTAGGGGGTGCATGGTTGACCTCTCTTGGGTCCTTTGAACTGGGGGCTTCTTGGTGAAGGACATAGTCCAAAAACAGAGCTCCATGAAGTACTGCCTGGCCAGGGGAGCCTCGTAGGAAGGAGAGCAGGGTGTGGTGTTGGGAGGGAGTAACATAATAACACCATCCACTCTGCAGATAGTCAATAAAAGCTGCAGATAGTAACTGAAGCTGTTGCATGAAGAGTGGGATGTTTTCCTGCCCGTGGTGGGCAGCCCTGAGAATTTGAGGGCTCTGGATCCTCGTTAAAACCACCAGGCCAGTCCGGAAGGGGACAGAGCAGTGCTGCAGCTCCCCCAGGCTCAGAGCTGCCTAGACAGAGCCACACTTAACTCCTGCAGAGACAGGGCCAAACACAGTGCACTGTGGTCCTGGATGCTGAGGGTGAGAAGTAGGGAGGGATCTCTCATTGCCTTGTCTTGCCTTTGAGCTGGAGACTAAGGGAGTGACTTAGTCTCCAGCTCAGCTCGTGCAGAGGTTGGGGAGGCATGCCCTGACTTTGCATCTAAAGCACTTACCTGGGGTGAGGCCAGGAAACAGAGAAAAGCAATTCCAAAGAAGCTCAGGGCTGACCATATAGATCATCTAGGAGGTAGTCCCCCTACCAAGGATGATTGTAGTGGTGCTGGCAATCTGCCAGTCCCCAAATCTCACTCCACTGAAATCTCACTCCACTGACCTGCCACTATGCCTAGAATTCCACCATCAGTGTCATTCCTTTGAATGGCTTTGAGACCTCTGTGGAACTGTAGGTTAAGGTTAAGGTTAAGGTTAAGGTTAAGGTTAAGG
>PVKY010009657.1:0-13192 GCA_004027775.1 Bradypus variegatus
TATATACTACATAAACATTCCCATCTCAACCACTTCCAAGCATACAATTCAGTGAGGTTAATCCCTCTCACAATGCTGCACTATCCTCACCACCATCCACTATCAGAACTTTCCCATCTCCCCAAAAAGAACCCCATTCCCATTAGCATTAACTTCCCATTTCCCCTTCCTCTGGCTTCTGGTAACCTGCACTCTACTTTCTGTATCTGGGAATTTGCATATTCTAGCTATTTCATGTAAGTGGAATCATACAGTATCTGTTCCTTTGTGTCTGGCTAATTTCATTCAACATGATGTCTTCAAGGTTCATTCATGTAGTAGCATACACCAGAACTTCACTGCTTTATAAAAGAGGCAGAGTATTCCATTGTGTGGATGTACCACCTTTTGTTTATCCATTCATCTGCTGATGAACATATGGTTGATCCCACCTTTTGGCTACTTTGAATAATGCTGCCAAGGACATTGTTTTACAAATGTCTGCCTGAGTCCCTGCTTTCAATTCTTTGTGGTATATGCCCAGAAATGTGATTGCCAGGTCATATGACAGGTCTACATTTAACTTTTTAAGGAACTGGCAGACTGTTTTGCGCAGTCTGCACCATTTTACACTCTTCTGTTTCTTTTAGAATAATTCATAGCTTTCTGTGTACAAGTACTTTATGTTATTGGTTACATTTATTCCATTATTTGATTCTTCTGTTGCTATATAAATGGAATTGTTTTCTTGATTTCCTTTTTGGATTGTTAATTGCTTGTGTATAGAAACACCATTGATTTTTTAGTGTTCATCTTGTACCCCACCTCTTTGCTGAATTTGTTTATTAGTTCTAGTAGCTTTTCTGTGGAGTTTTCAGGATTTTCTCTAAATTGGATTATATCATCTTCAAATAGGGAAAGTTTTACTTCTTCCTTTCCAACTTGGATGCCTTTTATTTCTTTTTCTTGCCTAATTGCCCTGGCTAGAACTTCCATTACAATATTGAATAATAGTGGTGACAATGGGCATCCTTGTCTTGCTCCTGATCTTAGAGAGCAAGTTTTCAGACTTTCACCATTAAGTATGGTTCCAGCAATGTGGTGTTTTCATATATTCACTTTATCATATTGAGGAAGTTTCCTTCTATTTCTACTTTTCTAAGTATTTTTATTAAGAAGTGTTGGATTTTGTCAAATGCTTTTTCTGCATCAATTGAGATGATCTTGTAGTTTTTCCCCCTTCACTCTGTTAATTTGGTGTATTACATTAATTGATTTTCTTATTTTGAACTGCCCTTGCATGCCTGGGATAAATCCCACTTATTCATAGTGCATAATTCTTTTAACATGCTGTTGGATTCTGTTTGCTAGCAATTTGATGAGGATTCTTGCACCTATATTCATGAGAGATACTGGTCTATAATTTTCTTCTCTTGTGTTTCTTTATCTGACTTTTGTATTAGAGTGATGCTGACCTGCTAGAATGAGTTAGGGAGTGTTCTTTCCTCTTAATTTTTTGGAAGAGTTGGAGCAGGATTGGTGTTAATTCTTTGAATGTTTGGTAAAATTTGCCAGTGTAGCCATCTGATCCTGGGCTTTTCTTTGTTGGGAGGTGTTTGATTACTGTTTGACTCTCTACTTCTTATTGGCTCATTGAGATCTTCTGTCTCTTCTTGAGTCAGCTAAGGTGATTTGTCTATTTCTAGGAATTTTTCCATTTATCTAGGTTGTCTAATTTGTTACCATATAATTTTTCACATATACTCTTATGATCCTTTTTATTTCTGTAAGGTCTGTAGTAATGTCTACCCTTTCAATTCTGACTTGTTATTTGCATCCTCTCTCTTTCTCTGCCAATCCAGCTGAGGGTTTGTAAATTTTACTGATCTTTTCAAAGAGCCAATGTTTGGTTTTGTTGGTTCTCTGTATTGTTTTTCTATTCTCTATTTCATTTATCTCTTCTCTGATATTTATTATTTCCTTCATTCTGCTCACTTTGGTTTGGTTTGATCTTCTTCTAGTTTCTTCAAATAGGAAGTTAGGTTACTGATTTGACATCATTCTTTTTTAATGTAAGCATTTTGAACTATAAATTTCCCTCTGAGAACTGCCTTTGTTGCATCCCATAAGTTTTGGCATGCTGTGTTTTCATTTCCATTCATCTCAACATATTTCCTAATTTTCCTTATGATTTCTTCTTTGACCCATGGTTGCCAGGAATGTATTGTTTAATTTCCAGATATCTGTAAAATTTCCAGTTCTCCCTATCATTCACTTCTAGCATTATTCCATTGTGGTCAAGGTAGATACTGTGTATGACTTCAATATTTTAGAATGTATTGAGTCTTGGCTTGTGACCTAAAATATTGTCTGTCCTACAGAATGAGAGTATCATTTTTGATGTCTAAAATCTATTATTGGTTGACAGCACCTGCTTAGAAAAACCAAAATATTTTTCTGTTTACCAAAACAAAGTGTTTGCCTAAAAATGGTGATATTCCCTGACAAACTTTTGATTTGGTGGAAGGATTAGATAATTTGTGGTCATCCCCTAATGAAACTGGTAGCAGCTTTTCTTTGGTCCTCATTGGCTCTTAGTAGCTAATTGGCTCCACCAAATGCTATATCTGAAAACATTCTTTGGCTTATCACACCGTATGTTCACCTTCCTGCATTTTTTATTTCCTTTTTCATTACATTAATAGGGCATTGGATACACATGCATAAGAAAGCAAAATTATGAGGGAAAATGATCTGTATGTTATTTTCTCAAACACTTTATAAACACAAAAATAGCAGTTCTAAAACATTATTAATTTCATCATTCCCAGAGAAGCTAACTCTTACCCCTATTTGGGCAATGCATTACATGCATGGGACTCAGAGATTTGTGACAGAAAAAACAATATCCAGCATCTCATGGGGGTGGGGACTGGGATGAAATCCTGCACCCAAGGCCGGAAGCGGTGATCCACAAACTCATGTCCTGTTGGCCAGTCTCCCTGGGCCACAGTCACCTCATCTGTAACACATGGGATTGGCTCTATGGCTTTTAGTTCTCTTCCAGTTGATAAGTCTACAACTTCATCTGAATGACGAGGTCTATTCTTGCTGCTGGAAAGTCATTGCTCATGCCTTACTTGTCCTGCTATGAATCCCATAGAAGAAGTACACGGCTTTCATAAATATCCTTAAGGAAGCCTACATTCTAGCTTTCTTTTTCAGTAATTGCTGTGAGCATGTAGCTGAATTGGGTCCCTGTGATCTCATCAAAAATGTCTCTTTCCCAGCCTAACATGGAAAGAAAGATGGAAGATGCAGTTATAGGGAGATTTCCCTCTGGAGTTTGCTTGTTGCAGTAGAGCTTGTAAGCCCTAAACCCTCGGCACCTGCTGGATTTGACCTTTGCCAGTGAGGCTGTGAGAGGTGGGGCAGATGCTGGCATTCCACCTGGAGCCTGAGAGAATCAATATTGAAAGATCTGTTTGTTTCCTGCCTTCACCTGTTGGAAACTCTGTAATCATAACTGCCCATAATAAGGAAGAAGGGACAGCAGGGAAATTCCTGTACTGTAACGGTGAATGTTTCCACTGTTCTCCCGGGTGGATCAAGCAAGAGGAAACTGGCTTAAATTAGAGGTTCAGCATGTAAACAAGAAAAAAAAAACAACAAAGAAAACTGGAGTCACCAGAAGAAAGGATGTCATGAAGCTTGAAGGTGACCAAGAGCATAGCCCAAGTCCCAGGAAGTGACCCTGTGCCCCTCCATGCCCATGTACTTCACTCCCCCAGCAGGTGCCCCTCCCCAGAGGAAGGCAGCAACTCACAGCATGGAGTCTGGGTGCTACCCACCCCACTGGTCTGTCCCTACCCCCAATCATTCCCCAGTCTCCTGTGTCATACAGAAAACAGAGACCACCATACAGAAGCTACATCTACTTCCCTCCCACAGCCTCTCTTCCCTTCTTTCACCCATCTTTATCTCTTTCCTTCAGTTTCTGAGGCGTAGAGTTTGGGGCTCACTAACCCCACTTGTGCTCTCCAGCCCTCCTGCCTCTTCTTGCACCAGAGCCATTGATCCCTCTTCACTCTGCATCTCTTCTCTCTTCATCAGACTCTTGACCTCAATCTACAAACATCGTTGGGTCTCCCCTTTGGCTTCACTACCCCCATTAGCTCCCATACTATCTCCTCCCTTCCACTGCCAACCTCCTTACTCCTCCGTTTCTTCACTTCCCATTCACTTCCAAATCATTGTGTTTGGGGCTACTAGCACACCTCCAGAAAAATGAAAAAAACAACAACAACAACAAAAAAAAATGCACTGATCTTAGGGCAATGATTTTCAATTTGCCAATTCCAGGATTTGTCATATACATTTATCCTTCATACATTCACTCACTTCTCACGGATTAGATGCCTAGTATGTGTGAGGCACTGTGGAAGGCCAAGAGGATACAAAAATATCCCTAATATAACTCACGTGTCCTTTGGATGGGTAGCTCATTAGGTTTTGTCTAACTGCTTGCTTTTTAGAGTGGGTGACTTATCCACCCTTTTCTTGAAGTCAGGCTGGGTGTGGAAAGGGTGAGGGAACAACAGGTCCGTGGGAGTCTGGTGAGCTGAGAGGCATAGGTGGGGGACAGGAGACAGGCTTAGAGCTCCAACAGCATGTGTCTCCCGGCATTACCAGGAACTAGCAGTGGCCTGACAGGGCAGCCAGGTGGGCAGCAGCTATTTGGGACTGCAGGCCCTAATGCTAAACCAGGGCCACTCTCCCAGCAAGCAGAGCAACAGGAAGGGGTTGGTAGCTGGGGAGGCTTTGCAGCTGGGGAAAGTGGCCTGAGAGAGCCAAACACTGGCCAAGCCCTGGTACCATGCCCCACAGCTACCTTGCCTCTACCACAGCCCCCCATCACCCTGGACAGCCATCATCAATTTCCTGGCTGACCCCTGCAGAACTGAGAGCTCCTAGGGAAGGACTTGGGACTGGAGACACAATTTGTCAGTTACACGTATGCATTACACACATGCATATGATGAAACCTGGCACAAATTGCAGGGTCAAGTGCAAAATAAAAATGCAGGGCCCCTGTTTAAAACTTAAGAATTTCAAGGAAGTGACAGCAGAGCATTAAACAAAGCATGAGGCGCTTCAAAATGTTGGGCTCTGAGCAACTGTGTAGGTCTTATACACATGAAGTCAGATCTGCTTTGGGCTTATTCATCACTCACTAAGTGGATGAGTTTGGATTTCTCCTGCAACACTGGATCAGAAAAGGATGTAACCACAGGAAAGAAGTAGAGATCCTTATCCACCCTTTGCTCCAAGCTGGCTATGTAGCAAGGGGCAAATCAGTGAATGCCAGCTGTGCCTCAGTTTCCCACATTCACACATGAGAATAATCTTTGCCTTGTCTCTTCTTCTCTGCTGTGAGCTGAGAGTAAAAACGGCACAAGCACACAAGCTGGCCTTTCAGCTCTTACATGTGATGAGTCTGTGATTGTAAAGGACCCAGAGATCATGTTGGGTTGTGCAACTCTGAATCTCGAGGGCTGACCCTCCAGGTAGCAAAACAGGCTGTGCTAGGTGATTTGCATTTCTTCAGCCCTATATGGGAAAAGGAGAAACTTTCAGCATTAGAATTTGTGTTTTCTGTGAGGGAAGGGCCAGGCAATTCAGCAACCCCACAAAACCCAAAAGGTTAGTGTTTGTATTGTGAAAGGTCTTGGTGTTCAGAGATGGGATAAAGGACAGTTTTCAAGACCCACAGACATGGGGAGTGATCCTCTTCAGGAGGGGACTCAACAGGGTGCAGAACAGTGCCAGAGACAAAGATTGCATGGAGTTTGGTGAGAATACCAGTGCCTGGTAGCAGTGGTTCCTTGGATAAGTCTGAGCCTCTCCAAACCTCAGTGACTTCACCTATGAGATCATGAAATTCACAGTGGCAAAAATATTAAGGGCAAACACTTTTGGCATGTCCTATTTATCAACTACTGCTCTAAGCCCTTTAAAGATACATGCATTTAGATCCTTAGAACAACGCTATGATGCAGGAACTGTTGTTATCCACTTTCTACTGATGAAGAAATGCTCAGTAATTTTCAGAGATCATAAGCTGACAAGTTGGGACACAGAGGTTCAAATGCAATGTCATTGGACTCCAGGGTCTGTGTTCTTAACCACTCATATCTTAACACCTTATGGGACTGTGAGGGGCAAATGAGCATTAACATGTAGAATTGCTTTGGAAGGGTCAGGCAAGCTAAACCTGCAAGGTAACAGTAGGAATATCATTTAATAAAAATGATAACAGTGGTCAGGTACCTCTGATGCCACTTGATCTCTCTGACCTCAGTTTTCTCCTCTGTAAAATGGGAGTGGATGGGCTTTGCCTCATTTATCTTGAAGGTCCCTTTGCCTCTCAAATTCTAATGCTGAAAGTTTCTCCTTTTCCCACATAGGGCTGAAGAAATGCAAATCACCTAGCACAGCCTGTTTTGCTAACTGGAAGGTCAGCCCTCGGGATTCAGAGTTGTACAACCCAACATGATCTCAGGGTCTGATGGAAGCAAGCATACCTCAGCAAAGGGGTGGAAGAGCCCAATGCACAGGGCTGGAGCACATCAAAACGTGGCCTTGCGAGGTTACATGGACAGCCTTCGAAACTCTGGTGGGTGTGGGACTAGGGTGGGAGAGCATTTGGTGCACTTCTTTGCTGGGGTGGCAGGAATTCATGGGCCAGCTGGCTAGCTGGGCTGCAAGGAGAAGCAAAGACACCACATAGCCATTTAATTAATTAATTAATTAAATAGCTGCTCGGTAAGTGTTTATTCTTTTTCATCCATCCGGAAACAGGGCTCAGTGTGTGGGGGAGACTAATACAAACCAGCATGAGAATGATAAGGCTCACCAAGAAGGGACTGGGACATTCTGCTGAAAATAGTGTCTAAGGAAGAATTTACAGAGATGATGACATTTCAGTGGGGCCTTGATGGATGAGTAGAAGTTCAACAGGCAGAGAAGAAAGAGGAAGGGCATTCCAGGCAAAGCAAGAGCTCACAGCGGCTATAAAAAACGGCTGGTGTTTGGTAACAGTCAGTGTGCCTAGAGCAAGTGTGTGTGTGTGTGTGTGTGTGTGTGTGTGTGTGTGTGTGTGTTGAGTAGGAGAGGGTGAGGTTGGAAAATGAACTTGTGGCTAGAGAGTGAGCAGGGAGGACCTTGTGTACAGGCTGAGGGGTGGACACCCTTAGGAGCTCTTTGAAGATTTATTCAATGCTTTATTGATAAATATCTATTGGATGTTAACTTACTACACAAGCATTCCTGCACACAGTAGAATATATAGAAAAGGAAGAAAAGTATAAAGAACAAAATCCTCTTTAATTTCCCGCCCCGCAGACGTTGCCCAGGTTTTGGCGTTCCGTACCTAGACGCCACCTCTGTCCAGTGCCCCACCTTTAGAGAAATGCCGGGCTATGGGACCTGTAAACATTCCAGGATCAGGGCACGGGGTCGGGGGACTCCAGAACAGGGTGGGGGTGGGGGCAGGAAGCCCGACCATTCAGGCCGGCCAGGCAGCAGCGGCCCCGCCTTCCGCACCCAGGATCCTTCGCCGCCCGCCTTCCGCAGGACCCGGACCCCACCGCGCGGGCGCGCGCACATCCCCGAGGGCGTCCAGGGGGCGGCGGCCGCGTGCCCGCAGCGGGGCTCCCAGGGCGCGCGGCTTCCACTCCGGCGCGCCTGGGGGCAGTCCAGCCCGCGCGGGCCGGGGGCGGGGAGAGCCGGGCGGAGCAGCCGGGCAGCAAAGTGGCTGCCCCACAGCTCTGAGTCCAGCGGGCCGGCGCGGGCAGGTGCACGGGAAGGGGCGCAGCGGCGACGCCCAAGGTAACGTGGAGGAAGGTGGCGGGGTGGGCGCTCCCCCTGCCCCGCTGCTCCGGGCGCTTCCTACCTGCTTCCCCGGCAGGGAAGTGTGAGCAGAGTTGTGTGCGGCGCGTGGCGTTCACCCGAGGGCCTGGCAGGAGGCTGTGGCCCCGCGGTCGGGAGGGCTGGGTCCTCTGACCCCTGTCCTGGCCAGTCCTGGCCTTTGCTCCCTTCCCTCAGTTAACTCCTGTCGACCTCACTCACTGCCCTGAGAGGCACTGAAGAAGAGAGAAGCCTTGGGGTTTAGACCAGGTAGTGACCCCAGAACTCCTTTAGCCATATCCAACCTCTTTGATTTACAAATGAAGAAACTGAGGCTCAGAGTCAAGGGATGTGTCTAGGGTCACGGATGGAGAAACCAAAACCCCTGACTACCAGGTTAGTGCCGTTAGGAGCCCCTGCCACGTGGGCCAGGACACCAGCCAACACTGTTCCATGTGTTGAAACAAAAACCTGAGAGAGCCAGAAAGACAAAGAGAGAGAAAGAGAACCTCCCGGAGCCAAGTAAGAAAGTCAGGAAATGGGCCGCTACTGGGGCTTCACTTCCTCCCCAGCCCGTTTGTGCTGTGGTCTGGTCTGTGACTCAGCCGGCCTTGGCTGACTCTGGCCTAGGTGTGTTTTGTGTGTGTGTGTGTGTGCGCCTGTACACGTGGGCACATGTGCGTGCAAATGGGAATACAATGAACCTCCCCCAGCAGGTGGGAAAGCCCCCTGAATCCATCCATCTGTCCATTTCTGTTGGAAACTGCCCAGCGTTTGGCTCTAGGGAGGACACCAGGAATCCTGTAGGAATGGGCTCTGTGGGACTCCAGAGGGCAGACAGGGCCAATGGCGGGAGTCCCCAGGTCAGAGTTTGGCAGGAAGAACCTAACTTATAGGTAGTGAGCTCCTTGTTTCTGGAAGAAACCAACATGCCAAGCCTGTAGAAGAAGGCCTAGCCCTGGGCGGGGGGGCTGTAGTCTCTGTCAGTTCTGCACCCCCTCCCATGGCCTGGTGTTGGGACAGTTTACTGAGCCTGCACGCTGCTCAGGGACTACTGGTAAAGCGCTGGGAGAAAGGGGCCAAGGGAGGTTAGATGGGGGAATCCCCTGGGAGCTGGCAAATTGGACACAGAGTTCACATCACTGTGTCGCTTTTCTTCCACATGGAACAAGTTGTATGTTCTGCTGCCATGCACAAGGGACTTGTATACTCACCATGACTCTGGGTAAGAATTAGTTCAGGTTACCATATTGACCTGGGCCCAGTTTCCCACCTGTGTTTCCCCCATAAAAGGATTAGACAGGTCCTAAAGATGAGGTTGCAGAATACCCTGCAATCCATGAGCCTGTTACAATGTCATAAAACCGGGACACTGCAGGGACAAGCCCACCCCATTGTACAGACGGGAAACTGAGGCTTCAGAGCATTGTGCTCCTTGGTGCAGTGGTTAGCGAGTGGCAGAGCTGGGTCCAGGTTCCCAGGCTGCTGACCCTTAAGTTTTGTTCTCCGCTGGCACAGGGGGAGGCAGCTTCTGGAGAGCAGCTTCTGGTGTTCCCCTAAAATCTGCCCAGAGTGGGTACCTTGTGCAAAATTGGAACCCTAAGACAGGGAGGAGCAGGGAAGGAGAGAATGACAGTGGGAGAAGAGGATGAAGAAGAGACAAAGAGAAGAGAAAAGAAAGGAAGAAATGAGTTTGTGGCACAGATGACTCGGTGCCATCGACAGAGCTGTCTGGTGACTTACACCTTGGGTACCTGGGCTCCCCAGTACTCGGGAAGCCAATAGGTGGACATAAAAATGTCAAGAGTTAGGCAGCCTTCCCTGGGGACACTTTCAAGAGTGGAAGGGAGAATATTAATACTTATGCTGGGGTGGAAGGCATAAGCCAGTATGTTTGGGCAAACTGGTCATTCGAATGACAACCAAAACACATGAAGTTCCAGACACAGTTCGAAGGGCATTACATGTGTTTGCTTATTTAAGACTCACAATTCAGTTGAGTAGGCACAGCTATTCTTTCCATTTTATGGAAGAATGAACTGAGGGAGAGAGACTCCAAGTGTCACCTTGGTCACCAGGCCAGCAAATGGTAGAGGCTGCCCTGGCCTGCAGTCATCAGCTGCACCAGAGCCTGGGAATTAAGCATCGTACCACGTTAGCTCTCCACTCACCAATGCACTGAGGCAAAGATGGCTCCCCTGACTCCCTTCCAGGGCTCAGCACACTGGCCCTTTGGTTCTTTGTTTCTCTGCACAGAATGAGCCTGTGGTTGAGGTGACGGGGAGGAATGCCCAGCAGGTTTCTTCCTCAGCTCCACACCTTTTTCATGGAGTTCTGACCTCTGGGCTCTGAGTCCTAACTCACTCTTGCCTCATAACCACTCCACGCTTTCAGCCTAGGTCACTCAGGTTATATGGGCTGGGTTATGTACAGGAAAAACCCCTTGAAGGTCAGAGTTAGGGACTGGTTTCCAAAGGACCTTGTCTCCCTGGAACAAGACAGGCCACTGTCTCATGAACAGGGTTGCCTTCCGAGGCCTCTTCCAGCTTGAGAAATACAGGATTTTCTTCCATGACAGATTCTTCCGGAGAGAGTGTGTTCCCTGAGTCGGTTTGTTTTGGCTCCTAGCCCCAGCCTTTTCAGAATGCCAGTGGGGCACTCTCGTCCCCTGTTTGCTGACTTGTGGATGGGACCACCGAGGGAGGGGATTGGGGCAGCAGGCTCAGCGATGGGCAGAGGCTGAGGGGTGATGTCCAGGCTTTTCCCAGAGCTGCAGGGAGGTAGGAGCAGGCAGGCTTCACTTGGTCATAATCCAAGGGCCTCTGTTCCCTGTCCCCATGCTGGAGACCACTTGTTCATGTATAAGGCTGCCCGGCCCAGGTCTGGAAAAAAAGTGAGGCTGGAAGGGTGGAAACTGCACCTTACCAAGGGAGACCCAGTGGTGTGTTGGATTGATTTAGCATCAGCCCTGCTTCTAGCACTGGGTCTGTGGAATCCTGTGCCTCACTGGGCATAAGGAAAGGTGAGAAGGTTGTGACTTGGCACACAGGCTGTCAGTGTGCCAAGACCCACTGGGACCAGCAGGGTGGGTGCCCTCCTCCCAGAGTCTGCTTTGGTGTTTCTGACCAGGCTGTTTCCTTCTCTCCCTTTAAAATTCTCAGCAGCACCAGGGAAAGGAGGAGGTTGGCTACAATGGCTCAATTCCCAGTGCAGACAGGAGGAAAATCTCCTATTACCTGGGCAATTGGTTTATTTTCACTTTATTTACTTTAGAGATTGCTCAGCATTGAGCTCTTCAGGATTTGCAACCAGCCAGAGTTCAGATAAATGGATGGAGTTTTGCCATAGTGTGCCTAATCCCGGGATGGAAGGTTGGATTGGTGCTGGCGTGGGAACTTCCTGCAGCCCTGCCCTGCCCAAACACAGAACTCCAGGGACCCTCTTCCTACTGTACCTCAAGGTTGGCAGCAGAGAAATGCACCAGGCAGGGTGGAGAGCTTGGCATGAATGAATTCATTCAGTCCTTACAGCAGTCTGATTAGATAGATACTATTATCACTATCCCCATTTTACAGTTGAGGGAGCTAAGGTTCTAAGAGATTGAGTAACTTGACCAGGGTCGCACAGCTAATAAGGGACAGAGCTAGATTTGACTCCTGCGGCCTGACTCCGGATGGTCTGGCCATCTGATACCAGGGACATTTCCTTAACCATTACGCAGCCTGCCTCCTCTAAATGCTTAGTTCAAGGCCCACTTCTGCCTGATCAGTCCCGTGTCTTCAGGACTTTAACCCCGTAAGCTGAGCTTTTCCCCTCTTCAGCAAAGTGGGAATAATTACCTGCTGATCCAGCCTGGGTGAGCTAATGGATATGAAAAGGCACTGTGGTCAGCATCCCCTTGGTTACGGGGACTTTTCCTATGGAGTTCTGTTGTCTCGGTGTCTTTCTCTAATTGGTCCTTGTCAGTCTTGGACTGAAGTTCCCCAGAGGGCAGAGACAGAATCTGACACCTAATTAGTATCTTTGCTAACCAAGCCCCTTCTGTGTTAGCAAAGGGCTTCACAGGGAATCTGCTTTAAGAAAAGGGGTCTTGGTCGCTGCAACAGGTATTCCCAGTCCCCTTGGGGGTTGGTGCCACTAAAATGATGACCGATGATGTTGGTATTGAAGGGCAAGCAGAGTGAAGCTCATTTCTTGTGGCTTTACAGAGGAGGTAGGATTTGAGCTGGACCTGGAAGAATGGGCCAGGTTTGGAGAGGCAGAGAGGAGGGTGGCCGGCCTTTGGGAAGCACAGGTGAGCAGAATGTGTTAGCTGAGCTCTCCTCAGGGTGAGGAGAGGGCTGGCTGGCCTGGAGGTCCCTCGTAGGGGTCCGCACCCCCCACTCACTCTGTCCAGCTTCCAGCAGATCTCTCCACTTACAGAGCTGCCTCCTGGGGCCTTCCGTGGGTGGAAAGTCAGGGAACAGGCAGCTGGAAAGGCTGCTGGATCCCTGGGGGCCGAGGCAGCCTCTGGAGTGTGGTAAAGCCCAGACCGTGAGGCATTTGCAGCCGTGGTTCCCCCCCAGCGTGGCAACACCAGGTTAGGAATGGGAGACAAGGAGGGCATCGGAGAGAGGGTTAGAGACACTGGTCAGAGAAGACACCTGCCTTCAGCCAGGCTTTGTTTTCCTGTGAGGAAGGAGAGGTTTGTCCAAATGACTGTATCTATAACTTGAAAATGAGAGACTTCATGCCCATAGGCCCAGGGCTTTTCAGCAACACCACCATCCCCAGAGGACCCTGAGGGGTGGGGAGGGGAGGGCTCCTTGCAGTTTCATTCGGTGGGTAGAGGCTTCTGAGTCATGGTCAGAAGTTACTACTGGGGGAGATAGCATCAGGAAAGGCAAATTGTTCTATGACCTCTAGATCTTTCTCTTGTGTCATGGCCTGTGGAGGCCTTTTTTGGTTTTCAGGTCTTCCAGGAGCTTGGGTCAAATGGACATGCTGCATTGGGATCATCTTGGCACAAGGGGGATCTTGATGCACGAGGCCTTTGGGGTGGTGTCTGGGTGGCACGTGCATGGGCGCTACCAGGGAGAGCCTCCCTTCCCCCCAGAACCCCGCAGAGAGAAGGCCGTCCCGACGCTCCTTCCTGTGATGTTGTTTCGGTGCCTCCAGCGGGCTGAGAATAGGGATTTAGGGCTCCTGAAATCCTACAGCAATGCTCCGCCACCACTTCCTTTCTGCACAGTGGCCTCGCCATCAGGCGCCCACTCCACTGGACACTCGTTCTGCAACATTTCTTCCTGGTTCTTTGACTTCTCTG
>PVKY010009658.1:0-13156 GCA_004027775.1 Bradypus variegatus
TTCCTGCCCCCTGGGCATGGAGGGGTTCAGGAGGTTGGGGTTCCAAGGTCCACTGCCTCCCTTCTCTGCTCCCACAGACCCAGACTTCATGGCCATCGAGTGGTGGGCAGCCTCCTGCAAATGTCTCTAGGGGCCGCCCACATCAGAGACAAGTACCTCGACTTTTATGCCATTGGTGAGCACCACGTATCCTGGGGCACAGCCGTGACCTCAGCTCCCATAGCGGGGTGGCAGGTCTGATAACCCCGTCTTGGCCTCAGTCATGTCAGGAGATTTTATCTTCCACAAGAAGATCCCCAGGAGGCCTGTTTCCTGGAGGGCCCTGGTACCTCTGACCCACTTACTGTCAGCACAGGCCCTGTTTGCCGTCAGAAGAGGAGTGCTTTGCTGGGGCCGAGACCTCTGGCCGTGGCATAGTTGGGGGGCTTCACATTTGGGTGGATGGAGGCAGGTAAATAGTTAACTGTAACGTAAGGGACGCCTGCTCTTGGGCAGCCCCTACCTCATGGAGCAGCTGTGCCTCTTACAGAAACCACAAACCAGCGTGCAGAGAGCTTGGGCTTTTGGGTCAGACTGACTTGGGCCCACTCCTGTTGTGCCCCTCACTGGCCATGTGACCTTGAAGGTCCTTCACCTTTTGACCCTTGGTTCCCCGTAGGGTGGGGACAGTGTTGTGTGTTTTGCAGAGATGGTGGGATGAGTGGATGAAATATTTGTCAAGAGCAGTCCCTGTCACAAAACAGTAACTTATTTTTTCAGCAGGAATCAATTCTGCACCTAAGGTGTCCCAGATACTTCCTGGAGGCTAAAGAGACGGGTAATAGGCAGGTGGACACCACTTCAGCTTTTGTTGGAAAACACCAAGAATACAGAAAAGGGGTTGGGAGTGCAGGCATTGGAGACAGTGGCCTAAGTTCGAATCCTGCCTCCGGCTCCTCAGCTGTGTGCTCTTAAGCAAGTTGCTTAAGCACCAGTGGTTTAGGTTCTTTTTTTCCCACCTGTAAACCAGGGGCTGGTGGACCAGCTGGCACCCAGAGCTGAGGGGCAGGGCGTTTGGTAAGAGGCCATCTGGGGCTCTCTTCACAGACCAGTTTGGTTTCGCAAGGAAGATAGACGAGGCCCTGGCTGCCCAGTGTGGCTACACCGTCCTCTCCGACCCCGGGGGGATCGTGGAGCTGCGGACCTCCCTCCTCAGCTGCGCCACGGTTGTCCAGGTGTGTCTCCTGCACGCCCTGACGGGGCTCGTTGATGGCACCGTCTGCCTGGGAACTGGATCTGGCCTCAGTGTTTGAGTTTCCCCAGGTGACCGGTATGTTAGGAATCTTACCTTTTGCCTCCCCTGAGCCCTTTCTCAGGAAAAGGATATTAGCTGAGTCAGAGCCAAAAACCTCACTCTTACCTCTGGCGTATAAGACCCTTACTCAAGGGGTTCACTGTGAACAAGTCAAATCGGAGGAGTAGTGACTTGGACTCGGTTTTCTTGAGCTGCATCTCGGTGAGGAACTGTGCTCACAGTGGCCACGGCGTGTGGAGTACCCCGGGGTGGCAGAGGCAGGAGCAGGTCTTCCTAACAGAGATCGTGGGAAAGTGGGCTCTATGGTGGGCAAAGTGCTCTGGCTTCATTTGGTTACTTCCATCGGCTCTACCCTAGTGGAACCATTTGGCATCTTCCCAGGCTTGGTCATGTGACTTAGCTGCACTTATTTTTCTGAGAAGTTGAGGTTCTTTCCCAAAGTCCCCGTCACAGTTTTAAGGCCCAGACAGTGGCCATTATTCCCAAAGGACCCATGTGGGTTCATGGGGGGTACCTGGAAAGAGGGTGGGTTGGGGTGCTTGTACGTAAAGGGGTAAAGGCAGGTGGTTAGGTTTGCCCTGTTTCCTGGGTTCCAGCTGTGCCTGTTGCATGTGGAGCACCGTCTGTGTGCTGGAGGCGTTGGCAGTGCACAGCTAACGCTCCCTGGATTAGCCTTGTGGGGAAAGGAAGGGAAACATATCATCCTGTGAGAGCAGGTGACGGAAAGCAAATCAAGTTTGATTGCATTAAAACTCCCAGTGCTAGCTGTAGGTCCCCAGGTTAGAAACCAGCGTGAAGCTCTGACGAAGTCAGGATTCTTCCTCCCCAGAGTGACGTCAACTTCACTGTTACCCTACGACTCGACACTGCCATGGACCCTGGCAAGACGGACGTTGCCTCTTACCAGAAGAGCATGAGCTGCCCCTGTCCCCAGTGGCGCTCAAGAGAGCTCATGTGTGAGACGAACTACATGGAGGTAAGAGACGCCCACCCTCCTGGCCGAGGCCAGCCCCACGCTGCGCTCGCAGGAGGGTGAGGGCAGCCACCCCAGCTCCGGCCGTCTCCGTCTGCCTCCTCTCAGGAGCAAAAACAGTCCGTGGGTTTCAGAGACCCAGGAACAGTTTAGCTCATTCTACCAATGTCCATACTAGCTTCCCAGCTGCTGGGCCCATCTGTCCATTTGAGTGATAGAGGACTGTTAAATGTTCCATCAAAGAAACAACTTGTCAGACCCCATGTGAAGTTCTTAGGGAACCTGTGACGGTCAGTAGGTTTGCCTTCAAGGAACTTGGTCTAGTGGGAGACTTTCAGGTATGTACTTAACTGGGAATTTTATTTCACGTTTAAGTTTTTCTCTGGATACAACTTGGAAACAGGCTGGTCCATTTCCTTGAGCTCTTCATTTTCCTTTGGAGCCCTCATCCCTCATGTGGCTGAGGCCCCAACAAACAGCAAAATTGCCAGTTACTGAGCCTCTTATCTGTACCCACAAGTATAAGAACATCACAGGCATTAGCTAGGTAACCCTAGGAGGGTTAACGGCTGATGAGATAGCCGTCACCCTCATTTTACAAGTGAGGAAACCGAGTTTAGACTCTGAGTAAGTAAACCTCACACAAGTAGAGGCAGGGTTCAAAGTGGTACCCTCGGGAGCTGGTGACACCCTTATCCTTAAGCCTAATGCTCTGCAGGTGCAGAGAAAAGGCTGGATGTGTGGCTGTGCTGCCCTCAGTGTCCCCTTCATTCTCACCAGTGGGAGGCTGTTCCAGAAGCAGAAGTCAGCTCACAGTGTACAAAATTAAGATAAAAGCACTGTAGTTTCATGGTGTTTTTTGTTTGCTTGTTTTTGTTTATCAGGTAAAGGTAATGCCCAGGCTACCTATAATTACTAAAAAGCTGTGCAGGGTCTTGAGTGTGGCAGTTGTGTCTGAGTCATTTATTCCTGTTGGCTGACCCAGGCTTCTGCTGTGACAGTCATGGCTTGTCCCCTCCTTACTGGATGCCTGCCCAGTGCCAAGCTCTCTGCTACAGGGAGACCCCCCAGTCTCTCCTCTTAAACAAATACCTCGTACTCTGATCTAAGCCTTGGCCTCCTTGGTTGGAGCTGTGATGTTTAAGAGACAGAAGCTCACCTACTTATTAGACCTGGATGGTAGTTTCCAGGTACTTGGGTGTACACAGGAATGAGGTGATCACCACATTGGCTTGAGGCCAAGAGGAGCTCTAATCTACCAAGAGTAGGGGGCCTAAAGTGTCCTCAACAGGGATACATGTACCTTCTTCTCAAAGGTTTCTGTCAAGAGAGAAGTCCCGTTACTCCCGATGGACCTGCTCCGGGGTGAGCCAGAGGACTGGGCTGCAGCGCTGCCCGAGGTGTGTTCCCAGAAAACTCGCGAGCCTCCTCCCCCACCCACCCCCCGAGTTCTGAATCTCACCTCTAGCTGGAAGGGGAGATTCGGGTCCATAAAAGAGCATGTTTGGTGGGCCTGGGAGAGGCCTGCTGTGGAGTCCCATAGTCCTCACACCTATGGTCTCGACTCAGGTGACCTCAGGTGTGGCCTCCATCTGGCAGATCGTCTTCCACACTCCAGCCACGCAGCGTGCCATGCTGGTGAGCGACGCCCACGGGGCCAGCTACAGGATCAACACGACAGAGACCAGGGTCCTGCTGCGGGCTGACTTCACCGTCCCCGAGGCCGAGCAGCCGCAGGCGAGTCGGCTCCGAGGCTAAGAGCACATGTTCTTCTGACGGAAACTCATAAAGCCTGAAGGAAGACTTGGGTTTCTCTTCTGCCTCAAATCTCGTACCGCCTTTGTTCTTGCGAAGCAGGCTGACTTCATCTCCGAGTTCTTGTTTCTTGATGTAGTGATTCCCTTTAAAAGAACATAAGTGTATAATGAATGTAGAAAACATAGATATGTAAATATTAATTTAAGCACCTTTATGAGAAATTAGAAATCTCAGCCTTTAAACAGAAGATTGAACTCTGGTGCCTCTTCCTCATTAGTCATTAAAATACTATTTATTCAAAATGGTTTTTACTTTACATGAGGGGAACACTATTTTCAAATAAGCAGGCTATAAGAACACATAAAATGCTAAGGTAACTTTTGCATAGAAAAGGCAAATGGAGTTATTTTATAACCACTCAGCATTATGTCTTAGATATTGTAGAAACAGACTTCCTGACAAATGTCAGAATTCCGACTACTTATGATTCTTACAGATCCAAGGCGTTACCTTTACTGCTGTGAGATGGAGCACTTCCTACAAGCGGCGCTGGATGATTCTGATGGTGGACACAGCTGTGGCTTGCCCTATGGGTGAGAGAGAAGCTGGGTTTGGGTAGCACTTGCTCAGCAGAGTTAGCTCTCTTGGCCTCTTCTATCGTATAGAAATTAACCTCCCCCCACCAATCAACCGATGCCCAATGCTGATCAGGTAGACCAGAATCATTCATTCAGAAAATTGAAAATCCCAAAGTTAGGTTGGCCTGAGACATGGCTAGATTGGCTCTTTCTGCATCTCCTTTTCTCTGTTGCAGCATTGATGACCCCAAGCTGTTCTAGGCTTATTTTATTTATCTATAAAGTTCCCAGAAGAAATGTCACATTCCTGATAGTTTTTGGTAAAGTGCCCTTGGGGTGCCTAACTAGCCCAGCCTCTATCACCTAAACATCCCAGTGACAATGGCTAGGGCCAGGGGTGTGTGAATTTTGTGAGTCAGGGTCAAGTAACCACCCCACTGTCCACCCTCAACTCCCATGGCAGGGGTGGTAGCCCCAGCAAGTACCCCCAGGCAAGGGCCAGTTCTTCAGAGGGGCTGACGGAAGCATGAAACATGTTCCCCAGGTACCCAAGTGTTGATTATGGTGGAGACTAAATCCAAGGCCTTCCACAGTCTCGGGCAGCCGCGCCTCTCTCCCACTGTCCCCCCATTCATCTTCCATGCTGCCTGGTGGGTCGTCTCACCTCTACTGCACTATTTCCTTTCTTTCACAGTTTCCATCCCTCTGTTCCGATCCCTAATACAACCCAAAAGGCTAGTTCATTGTTTGCTGTGTGTTCATTTCCTAAAACTATCTTTCAAAGCCTGGTTAGCGTTCTACTGCTTTTAGGAAGCCTCTCAGATGATAACTTGGTCATATCATAACCAAACCATATGGGTCATGACCTCTTTGTTCTGTTTTAGTCTGCCTGTCAAACAATCCCCCTACTCAGGGGTCGCCTCACTCCAACCCCCATTCCCACCCCATTGCTGGCATAGACCCTCTTTCCACGACAACCAAACTCTAACATCGTAAGTTTAATGCTTGTATATAGAAGAAATCAGGTGTGATGTCTCTTCTCTAAGATGGTGTCAATTACTCCGAGGACCCTATTACTTGGACCGTCCCCAAGAACATCAGCCCCCTTCTTGTCGGGGCCAGCCACATCAAGGACCTCTCCGTAGAAACGGGAGTGAACCTCCACAAGTTGTCCCCTGCCGACATTGTCTCCAGGAACTATGGATTGAGGAGTGACAACACAATTGTCATCAAGGTTCCTGTGGGTGCAGAAGGTGGCGACTACAAGGTTCGTAATTTACTCACAGCTAAAACATGAGGCACCAACCCAGCAACAGAAACACCAAGATAAGTGTGAGTGAGGCATGGACAGAATCCAACGTGCTGGTACCTCATTCCAACATGGAGAGCTGAGGCAGAGATACCAGAAAACCCTTCTTGGACCAAGGAGTATACTTCCTTGGGATATACTTCCTTCTTGGCCAAGGAAGTATAAGTTACTGTAAGCTGAGACATCATTGCAACAAGGCTGCTGAGTATAGGGTTTATGAGGTTCCACTTACCGAAACTACCGAAACATGGCTGTCCTTCTGGAAGAAATTAGATGTTTCTAGCACCAGAGAAGAAAAACTTAAATATCTCCTTGAATTGTCATGTAAGTTAGGGATGGAAAGGAAACTTAGAATTTTGTACAAAGTTGGTAACTTACTAGTGGCATTAAGATGAGTCTGTGTTACTGGCATGTTTGTCTCTAAAATTGCTGCTGGTGTGGTAGACAGTTGAGCTGGTCACAAAGATCCTGCCTTGTCATTTGAGTCTGTCTTGTCTCCACTCTTCTCTTAGACCCACGTGACAAATGGGTGCTATGGCACAACTTACAGTATCAACTTGTTTCTAGAGCACCAGTGGGAAGATGGCAACTGGGGAGTGACCAAGCACACCATGGTCAAAGCTGTGACAACACCTCTGCACCTCCAGGAACCCGTGATAATCGACAGTAAGCCTTTCTGGGGGCCAGGCTGCTTTGGCCTAGTCTCATTTTAATCGAGTGGTGATAACCATGCAGATTACTCAGCAGTCACCTCCTCCTCCTCCTCTTAGACACCAACACCAGCCTTCGACTCTTCCAGATCACAGTAGGATCATTTCTTCCGGATGTACAGTTAGTGAGCTTCACAGTGAAGGACAGAATTTTCCCAGTGCCGGTGCCCAAGGCATCTGGTTACAGCATCAACCAGAGCATCCTCGCTAATGGAAGCAGTGCCTACCTCATCGAAGCGGGCTTTGACGCTCCAGGTATAGATGTGGAGGTGTGTATCAGACCATCCGTCCATCCGGACTTCCCCTAGGACTTCCGAATCCAAAATGTGAGCTTATCTTCAGTACATAGGTGAGGATGTCAGGACGTATACGCTGAACGCCACCTTGACCCTCAGCGTGGACTCGAGCGTGTTCGCCGTCCCAGTAGTTGTTGCCTCTCTGGTCCGAGATGCAGGTAAGCATGTGCTCCAGGGAACACACAGCCCAGCCATGCCACTGCTGGAGCCCGGGGGAGTAGTGGGGCTCGTGGGATTTGCCAGTGCAACTCCCACCCAGTGCTGCCCGAGGCTGCCGGTCACTGTGGCGCTGACCACCTCTCGCTCGCCATCACTAGAGGCAACATTGACCAGCTCTGGGTCCCCTTCATCTCTTCCCTGCGCCTGACGCCAGAGTCTGGACAGGTGCATGGCTACCGGTTCCTGGACAATGGCACACACCTAGCCCTGCAGGTGTCCCGCTTCTCAGAGCATGTGACCTATGAGGTACAGAGCGGGTTTACGGGGTCCTGTGCTTGTTTGTAACCTTCCAGGAATGAGTCAGTCATTGGTGGAAATCCTTCCCAATCACATTTGCCACATTGCTTGTAATCAAAGTAATGTGTGGTCAACAGTTTATTTGAAGACTTGAACCACTAGAAAGGAAATTTCTAGTAGTTGGTAAATAATACTGAGACTCGTCTTGGCTCTGGTCCTTAAAGTCAATAGTTAAGTTGTTTATATACACTTCTGAGCGAGTCTCAGTTCTCCTCTGTGTCTGTCTGTCTGGTGTCAGAACTGACCTCGCATCCTAAAGGTTCTTATTTACCCCACGTCAACCCCTTTGCTCGAGGCTGTCCTCACAGAAGCCACCAAGCCAGAGAACCTGTGTCGGGTGTGGGAGTGGAGACAGGTGAAGTAGCCATAAAATACAAGTGGTTTTATTACTCTCATTAAATCCCTTTGGAGATCTCTTCCAAATACAGTCTCTGCCCTTTTAGGACATAAGTCCCTCCAGAATCTCTGCTTCGCTGCAGTTACGCTTGAAGGATGAGCAAACCCTCGTGGATATGAGAGACTTTTCTATTACTTGTCCCTTCTCCTCTGAAGAATTAATAGGTAAGTTCTTCATATTTTTCTAACTTAAAACTCTATGCCTGGCAAATAATATGTAACTCTATGAATGAAAAGAAAACTTAAAGCCTTGCCAGTCAAATATGGATGAGAAATTGGACGCACCATCCCACACTGTCCTGTCTCATTCTTTGCCTGGTTTCTCTCACCGTGAACCTGCTTTTGGTGGTCAGTTAAGAAAGGTGAAGACTAGAATGTTTTATGAGACTAGCAGATTCACAAGCAGGAATAACTACTAAATACAAGAATATTCTTGGCTTAACATGATATGTACAAGTAGGGACTTAGCTATTTATGTTCTTAATGAGCATGCATGCCTTTTCAGTTCTAGGATGTTCTCAGCTACCATATCTTCAAATATTACTTGACCTATTCTCTTCTCTCATTTGGAATTCCTACTAGATATTTGTTAGACTTTTATTTTTCCATGTCCCATCTTTTTCACATTTTTTGTCATTTATTTTCTGGGTAAATCCTTTAAATTTATCTTCTTCTCTCATGCCTTTCAGCTATATTTATTCCTTTAAATGTTCCCTTGAGTCTTATAATGTGTTTTAATTTTTATAACTCCTCTTAGATTCTTTTCGTATTGGTGCAGTCTCATTTGATAATGCCTTACTTGTCTCATGTTTGATACTTTTTATATCAGCTTTTGAAAATGACTTTATAAATTATAGTCCTATTACCTGAATTCTATTCTTGTTCCCCTACTGATACTCACAGATCTATCTTGAGTAGGACTTACCCATAGGTATCTGTGTGGCCTGGTTTGGAAAAATGTATCTCTCCGTAGAAGTTTTGAGTCTTTTCTGCCAGGTTTTGGAAGATTATTCTCAGCTGGAGAAGTTCCTTTTGTAAATTTCTGTTTGGGTCCTAGACCATAAGGATTGGAAAACCTAAAACTCATGAAAGAAATTGTGAGAAGATCTAAATTCTCAAGGGGAGATTTCCCTCCTCTTCTTTCCACCTCCAAGAGCTCAGGCCTGGTGGACAAGCTTCCTTCTTTTTTCTTACTGGTAGATAGAAACTGTTTTATAGCTTCCTCTTTCAATGAGAATATAAGCCTTTAAATGATTTCATGCAAGGATCTCAATGCAAATCCCAGCTTCTCACGGCCTAGGGGTCCAGTCCCCACACAGGTATTAAAATGCAACCTTGACTGTGCCTGTTCTAGAGCAGCTATAGTGTGGACATGTTGATTATTCCAGGTTTTCCATACCTCCTGTTCTGTGGTTTCAGAATTTCCTTGATGATCTCTGCAAGCTCAGCCACCTTATGTATTTTTATTGTATGCAGTCAACATTCCTAGCTGTCCTGCAGTGGGAGGGTTTTCGAGTTTCTTTGGTTCCGTGTTTCTGGAAGTCAGTCTCCTCACCTCTTTAAATATCTACCAGCCTGCAAGGCCAATGGCACCATGAAAGTTACTGCAGTGAAACTGGAAGGAGTTCCAGACCTGGATCCATCAGGATTCACGTTACAAAACAGACGCTGCCAGCCTGCAGCTGTCACCAGAACAAGTGCAACTTTTGTGTTTGGTGTGAACACTTGTGGAACAAGTAGAAAGGTGAGATTGCTTTTAACTCCACCTGCATACCTCGTCCACCTCCAGTGAGGACAGTGCCGTATTCACGGTCTTCCTTGGCGCAGTTTGAGGACCACATCCTGACTTATGAGAATGATGTCCTCTACTCCAGACCTGGAGCATGTGATCCCATGTACAAGTAAAATGGGGGCACCAAAGTGGCCTTCTTTGGAAAGCTTTAATTTTGGGTTCTGCTTCTATGTAAGTAAAAGACATCAGTATCCTGCCTCCCTTTTTCTCCTCCTTCCGGGTTTTGTGAGGAAAAAAGGAGGGCAGCTGGGAAGGGGGAAACGCCTTCCTAAACTTGTAGCTAGCAATGCCTGATGGGTCAAGCATCCTTGTTTCCTTTCTAAGGAGACACTGTTGAATTTCCCTTAGACTACGGTGTGCCTGCCAGTATCCGCTCAATGATAGTCACATTTCATTATCAACCAAAGAAGAGCCCAGCACCCAGTGTGAAGCCAAGACTTGGTCATCTTGCCCTGACCATGAAGCTGTCCAAAGGTAACTTCTTGGTACTCTGGGAAGACAGTCCAGCTGAAGACCATGATAATGGGAATCCATTTGCCTGTGTGATGAATAATACTTCCTATCATTCTTCCTTGTGTGTGTTATCTCATTTGTTCTTCAATTACCTAGCAAGGCAGCAAGAGTTACTCCAATTTTACCAATTAAGAAACTGAGACACAGTTCTAACAAAGGTAGATCTGAATATGGCAATAAACTAAAAAGGGTAAATATCCTTAAAATGAACAGAGCTTAATAGTGAATAACTTACTACCATCCAATAGAAAAGTCAAAGGATACACACAGTTCACCAAAACTGTAAACAGACTATATAAAAATGTTTGTCACTAGAAATTGGAAATACAAATTTAAAGTGAGAATTTATTACCTATCAAATTAACACTTGGCAAAGTTGATTCTTTGTCAAGGGTGTGGAAAAACATTGTCATTGCCGGAAGTGATAAAACTTGGTATTTCCAGAATGCGGTTTGGCACTATGCCTCAAAACCTTTAATAGTTGATATTCCTACTCGTAGGAATTTGTCACAAGGAAATAAAACTTATTCAGGCACACACAAATGCAGTCATCTTACGACCGGTAATAGCAAATGTGTGTGTGTGTGTGTGTGTGTGTGTATACACACATATACATGTAGGATGGATATATATATCCATATAGATACCTATCAAAGGCATAAATCTGAGAAAAGTATGGACATCCAGGTGATAGAAATCATAGCTATTAAATTAATTTGAATAGAGCCTTAATGACTAATCATTACTCACAGTGGGGAAAAAATAGTAAGGAGATAATGATAGTATAAAATGAAATTGGAGACTGTGCTAAAGTTAATAGCATAATTATAATATCGTTTCATGAATTATAACGATGGTACCACATGAACATAAAATGTTAGTAATAGAAAAGCTGTGTGAGAGGGGACTTCTGCATGGTTATTCTGTGAACCTACTCTAAAACTGATAACTAGCTCTAATAAAAATAAGTTGATGAAATGACAGAAAAATCTAGAAAAACAGTGTTCTCTGAATGAAGCTTAGGCTTCCTTAGGAAGGGTCCTCACATCTAAGTTCTGATTCTAACTTAATTCCCATTATTATAACAATTGCTGGACTGTCAAAACAATATTTTTAAACCTAAAATATTCCATTAAACTTATGATCAAAAGAATTAATCTCCAACCTGACTCTTACAGATTCATTGTACTCAGAATTCTATAAGGATGCAGAATACCCTGTGGTGAAGTATTTAAGAGAAGCCGTTTTCTTTGAAATAGAGCTTCTGGATTCTGAAGATCCACAGCTGGAGCTGCTTCTCGAGGACTGCTGGTGTACTCAGGCTCGGGACCCCAAGGGTGGCCGGCAGTGGAACGTCGTTATTAACAGGTAAGTGGCCCCTTCAGATTGGTGACTGGTGTTGTGACATCTCACAAGTCAGTGGAGTCAGTTCTCTGCTCATCACGATGCTTGGGGATTAGAAGTCCTAATTCATTTTCTGCTCAACTTAAACTATTTCTACACATTCTGTTTGTATGTGCTCTTCCCTCTTATTCACCCGAATCTTGTAGAAATTCAGACTATTCGGTTACTTGCCCCTGACTTAGAGGGTGATTAATAGCAGAGTATGAGACATGAGACCTTCCTTTCTGGGTCCAGTTCTTCCAGGGACTCACCCTCAGCGGAAGGCACCTTGGAGGTAAGGGTTTGTCCGCTCACCTGCGTGGAGCACCAGGAGCGCAGCGAGTGCTGCCTGCGTGTCACGGATATTGCTGTGAACACACCATTCTTTGGGGGAAGACGGACAGAACCTGGTGCCCTAACGAACACGAAGCTGGTTAAACAGTTCCAAGGCCTGGTGGCTTGGATGGGGTAGTTATGTTCCCTGAAGAAGTGACATTTGAGCAGAGACCTGAAAGGTGAGAATTGTCACAGAGAACTTGCATTCCCTCAAGCACACAGGAAACCAATTAATAAAAATATTCTACTGAATACTTTTCTGCTTAAAAGACAGAAATCTGACCAGTCGAGCTCCTCTTCTGTTTGGCTACGCTTCTCTCTCACTGCAGGCAAATTACACTGTGTCCTTGGCTCATATTGAGAATCGATGCAACTGTCAGGTCTCTGCAACTTCTAGGAAACAGTTTTTGAAGCTCGAGCAATAAAATGGACTGTCCTCATGAGACCAGTTATTTTTTTTTCTTTATTAGAGAAATTGTCGGTTTACAGAACAATCATGTGTAAAATACAGGATTCCCATATACTACCTATTAACACCTTGCATTGGTGTGGAACACCTGTTAAAATTGATAGCACGTTTTATAATTGTGCTAGTAACCATAGTCCATGGTCAAACTTAAGGTCCACAGGTTGTATAGTCTACATCCATAGGTTTTTAAATTTTTATTCTGTTACCATATATATAATCTAACATTTCCCCCTTTTAATCACATTCATATGTATATATATATATATATATTTATATATTTCAATGCTATTATTTACATTCACAATATCATTCTATCAACACTACCATCCATTTCCAAAACATTTTCATCATTCTGAATAGGAGCCCTGTTACATTTTAAACTTTAACTTCCCGTTCTCTATCCCCACCCCATCCCCTGATAATCTGTATTCTAGATTCTGACTCGATGAGATTTTATTCTAAAATTGTTTCAAACCAGTGAGATCATACAATATTTGTCCTTTTGTGTCTGGCTTATTTCACTCAACATGATGTCTTCAAGTTTCATCCATGTTGCATGAATCAGAGAATTTCATTCCTTTTTTATAGTTGACTAATGTTCAATTGTATGTATATACCACATTTTATTCATTCATTGGTTGATGGACATTTGAGTTGCTTCCATCTTTTGGCAATCGTGAATAATGCCACTGTCGACACTGGTGTGCGATTATCTTTTTGCTTCCCTGCTTTTACTTCTTTGGGTACATGCCTGGTAGTTGGATTGTGGGGTCATGTGGCAATTTTTTATTTAGCCTTCTGAGGAAGTGCCAGACTATCTCCCACAGCAGCTG